>JAUESE010000048.1:9758400-9768833 GCA_032274725.1 Malacoctenus triangulatus | reverse complement strand
GAGTTGTGTTGTTCACCCTCGGCTCAACAGCGACTGCGTAATTACAGCTTCTGTTATCTGTCTGTGTGGGTTTGTCTGAATTTGGCCTTGTGCGCGCGCGTTTGTGTGTGCGTGTGTTTGAGAGCGTGTGCATCTAAGCCCCCCCCCCCCCTCGACAAATCAGTCTTAACCCTGTCAGCCGTTTGGACTCGGTGTGTCTAAGGCGAGCGGCGTCTGTGGTCGGAGGGAGTTTTCTAAGCGACTCGCTTCTGGCCTCATGACGATAATTAGCTCATGTTGGCAGTAGTGTCTCCTCGCTGCCTCCTCTTATCTCCTGCTCAACAGGACAAAATCGTCATGTTGCCGTCCCCTTTTATGCTGCTTTCCCCTTTTCAATGTTTTATTGAGAACCTCAGCGTGTGATCTGGCGCGTATTAATTCTCGCCGAGCCTCGACACGCATGACGCAGCACGTTGGCGCTGTCTTTGTGGCGAGAGACTCCTAATTTGCTAAATTAAGTCGATCTATGTGTGACATACTCGGGTGAGTTTATTAGTTGTGGCTTTCACTATTGACCTTTGGAAAGTGCTACAAATGTAAACTGAAATCAAAAGAAAAGCTCCAGGCGTCTGAATTGTGTGGTTTTTGTTGTCATGAGGCGACAGTGATGAGCCAATATCTCCCTAAATAGGTTATTATGCAGACTCAAGTTTATTAATTGTTCCATTTTCCTGCTTGACTGCCGGGATCATTATTTTGGTGAAACGTTTGATTTTATTACCTCTGCCAAGGTGGAGGTTTCTGTCTTCGTCTCTTATTTCTGTTTGTTTGCATAACAACTCAAAAACCTCTTGGAGGATTTGGATGAAATTTCTTGTGAGTGTGCGAAGTGGAACAGGGAACACCTGATTGAATTTTGGTGGCATTCTGATCATTTGGTGATCTCAAACAAGGACATTTTTTGTGCTTATTTGTTGAACCAGAAAAAAGAACAGGGTGTTTAAGGGTTTATTGTCCAAACTTATATTGCTGTTTTTTTATTGTACCAGCTTCTTACTGTTCTTTTTGGGAACATGTGTCTATCTTTTGGGGCTGCTGCGAGGCCTTTAACCATCTGCGTTGCGTTGGTTGTATCAGTCTGCTCGCCTAAAACTACTGAATATTTCAGAGGTTACTGGCGTGCAGATGTCTCTCGTGTCCATCCTCCTCTTTTCACTCTCACTTTTCTCAGTTTTTTCCTTGTTTTCTTTTTTAAATCCGTGATGTTTTTTTCCAACCTCCCATCCAACACCTGCGCTCTCTCTCCCCCCCCTCAGGTGTTTTGTGGAACCTGTCATCGTGTGACGCCCTGAAGATGCCCATCATCCAGGACGCCCTGGCCGTGCTGACCAACGCCGTGATCATCCCCCACTCGGGCTGGGACACGTCCCCGCACACGCAGGAGGACCGCAAGCTGCACTTACACTCCTCCCAGGTCCTCCGCAACGCCACGGGCTGCCTCCGGTCAGTTTTTAATCCTCTCCTTATTTTTGTTTACTTTGTGGAAGTGAATGCACTTATGCTGTGACGCTTTGCCATTTGATTGTCTGCCATTAACAACCACATTCGAACCAAGAAAGGGAAAAAAAAAAATTCTCCCTTGTTTCAAAACAGTCTGTTATTTTTAGTTTGTATTCAGTGTTATTTTTATCGGGCCACACACTAAGAACTGATAGACTTCGCTGCGTTTAGGATGACTCACCGTTTGGCTTCGGAGCTGCTGTGGCGCTTCGTTTTTTTTTTTTCTCACTCGAGAAATGACGCTCGCTGCACTGTGCAGTCTGGAAGTAGTAGGACTGTGACACTTCTCTTTTTTTTGTTTGTTTTGTTGTTTCCTTTGCTTGTTGTCTTGGTCCTCAGTGCCAGCATGTTAAATATGAATGGGACGCTGACTCAAAAGTCAAAGTGACGATTATTCTCCATTTACTATTTCATGCGGCAGTGTTATTAAATGTGTCCCCTTCGCGGCGAGGACGTCTGGGTGTCGATTCTTGGCCACGCCCTGTTGGTCTGGAGCAAAACAAACAATACAAACGCATCACTCCTCACTCAGCTCGTAAAGATTTGAATCGAGGACACTCCATTGAACCCCCCCTTAACACCGTTCCTTTTCAAAGTTGATCATACGTGCTACATCTGGTGAAATGTCCAACAAGGACAATGAACGTGTCTTCTTCGAACGTGTCACCAGATTTGTACCGTTTGGTCTCCTTCAGGTTTCGGCCCGACGCCAAACGAGATCCTTTCTGACTTCTTTCAGTATTTTTTCAGGCCCGCATGATGAAATTCCTGCGGCTGACTCATCGCTCATAAATATTTCCAACGCAGACGTGCCGGCCGCATTACCAGACGCTTTCTGGTGTTCTCGTCCATCAAACAGCGGAGCATCGAGAGATAGGAGCGCGGAATGATGACGGACTCACCTGCAACGTATTTGTCTTCTCAACCCGTCCGTCACTCGCGTGAATCAGGCATATCTATCGTCGTTCCTTCACACTCGGAGGCATGTTTTACAGTTAGGAACAGATCAGGTTCCGTTTCAAACGTGACAACTCGCTCCATTCATGCATTTTTTTTTTCCGACTGAGTGTTTTTGAAGATTTCCTTCTGAGCGTGTCTGAGCCACAGCGCAAGTTAAATGAAAACGCCGCCATGACTGAGCATCTTTTGCTTCCACTGTGCGTGCTTGCATCCCTCGGTCTCTAACTGTGTGTGTGTATGCGTGTGTGTGAGCCATTAATCTCATCCACAAAGTGCCTCACCCGCTCTTGGTGGAAATAAACTACAAACAATGTCTACCATCACAAACTTTACTCACTCTTAATGCTGTCGGTGAGTCAAAAGACACACGTCTGATGCAGAGATGTACTGTATGCCTATTTTTTCGCGTCTGGTGGTGTGCATGTGTGTGTGTGTGTTGCACGAGATAGTTCTGTGTGGATCCGCTCCCCAAACTCGGAGGGCTAATTCATCTTTCTCACGCCTCGTTAGGGAATGCTGGGAGTCTGATTAAAGATTGAATATTTCATGGCGGGTTTGGTATATCACTGGCCACCTGCTCTCTCTTTTTCTCCTTTCTCCTATTATCTTTCCTCGCATTCTCATTTTCTCCCTTTCCTCTTTAGTCGCTCGCTCGCCCCTCCGCCCCGTCCCCATCTTGTCCCATTACTCCGCTCCTCCTTTCTCAAACATATTAGGTCTTACTTTATCCTTATTCTCGTCGTCGTCGTCGTCTTCTCTCTCGTCCCGTTCTCTCCATTCTCAGCTGTGTCTGACATACTGGCTCTACACACATGCGTGCACGTACATCCACACCAGCTTTAAGCACAATTACTTTTTGTCTGCACCTGATCCTATTCCTACATAACATCCCAAGTTAGGGTTCAACTTTGTTATGATATTATATTGAGTGATCTGCTATCAGGCCATCCAAAAAGACGAATCTCAAGATATAGTTTGCTTCTGCAGCCTGTTAGTGTTAGCTTGTGTTGCTAATCGGCAAAATATGGTGAATATAAGAAACTTGGTTAACCTATTTATTCCTACTGACCCTCTTTTGTGCAGATTAGCAGGTTATCTGATGTCCAAGCCTGCACCAGCATCCATTGAGTTGCAGTCGTGCCCGACGTTTACCTGCTGTAAAAGTGTCCGTCTCCAAGACGCATTTGCAACAATTTACATAAACCATCCCTGACATGGTGACAGCAGAGCTGACATGGAAATCACACCCCCTTGCGCGAGTCACACTAAAACAACACGCAGACGGTCGCACTGACTCCTAAAGTCGGGCACAGTGAGGAAGGACGGTGTTCGTCTGAGCCGTTAACATTTGATCGGCAACTCCGTCGCCTCTTCCCAGCCTGCACTAATTTGATTCGATATGTATTTGGGAATACAGACATCTGAAGGGAAGAATATGCCCTCTTTGGCACCGGTTCAGTCATGAAAGGCATCAGCTTACCTGCGGGCACTCTTTGTTGTTTCTGGTGTGGTCTGAGGATTGTGGTCCAAGGCGTGCACAGCAGAGTGAAGTGCCTTCATCCAAATTGTTAGTCCCACCTGGGGTTCACTTCCTTCAGCAGCTAATTAAACGAAAGAGATGAATTATCTGAGTGGGAATTTGTCCGAGCGGCTAGCTGTGAGCATTAGCAGTGGTGTGACTGCAGAGTCCCAGTGAGGAGAGCGTGTGAGGCGCAAAAGCTTCAGGCTGGTTTAGTCCTTAACATCGTTACGGAACGCGCATAATTCTGCACCTTTATGGCACTTCACAATACCGATACAAAATCAAACATTTGCACAGGGCAATTTTGCAGATGTGTCATTTAACTCATATCATTAATAATGGAAGCAAAGGAGGAGGATGTGTGTAAATGTGTGTATTCAGCAATGTGAGATGTGAATTTTACCAATCTAAGAGCATTCTACAGTGTAACTGTATTTTTTATTCATCACAATCCTCACGATGAAGTGCAACACACACTCGTGCAATCACAGTCAAAAACACCTGTTGCTTTGCTAATAAGTAAAACCCATTTTGTCCTCCAGAGGGCGCTTGTGCTCAGGTATCTTAAAATGGCAGTCAATGGAGATGAACCCCAAAATCAACTAAAAGTTAAAGGTGCACCAGCGAAGACTGGCTCCAAAGAATTCATCCAATTAGCAAATGACAGGAAATGCTCCCTCCAACTGGTGTTCAATGCGTTTACCTTTTTGTAACACAATCATTTGCAGGCCTTCATAAAATGCTCTTTGAACAGGCACCACCGCCTGTTCTGCCAGCCAGCAGAGAATCCACAACAAGCTCCTCGTGCAAACTGTGTGAGAGCAGCGTCCCCCCCCCCTTGTTGACTGAGGTGTCCACTCCCCTCTGAGGACAGTTTTCGCTAGTTTGCCAAGTGATCCGGCAAAAAAACAAGAGGGGGCTTTGCCTGTGAAGCGAGAAGAGGTGATTAAATGAAGATGAGCTGCACGGGGTCAGCCATATATAAAAGCCTGCCGAGGGTCCCAGTCCAGAGCTCCTGATTGTCGGTCTCAGTGGGCTGGCATAATGGATTAAGCAGGATATCCCACAGTAATGAATGCTGTTAAACTGAACCGGTCACACATGGCGCTGGTGCCCACAGTGGTCAAAGATTAGCCTGTCCACGGTCCGTTCATGCATGATAACGCTTGTCGTAAACGGACAGGGGATGACTGCATAGGTTATGAGTCCTTAGAATATGAAAAAAATGAGTTAATTTAATGAGCAGGAGCTTCAGCTGCAACATATTCTGCTTTTCCTTCCAGGTTTGAATAGTAAGTTGCAATTGTGAAGGCAGTCATGTATTCATTTTTATTCAACAGAGTTGACAAAAATCAATACATGCAATCTGGTGTCTGCTGTATTGTACCCAAGCTAAACGAGAAGCAGCAAAGGACAACAGCACGGTCCAAAGTGGACCGAAGGTGAACACGGAAGACTGATCAAAACGGAAAAACTTACAGAGAGTAAAAAGTTTGTTCTTATATTAGATCATCATGTACTGGAGGCAGATTTATTCTTAAGAACAGCATGTCTTTGATTGAAAGTAGCTGGAGTGTTACCTAAAGACCAAAATCCCCCTTTTTTCCCTCCTGAAAAATCCAATCTCACACAAAAAAAAAGGCGCAGTTCAAACCCACATGCAGAGGCGTCGGGCAGAAACACGGCCGTGATTAAAGACTGGAGGAGAGAACAGTCTCTCCCGTTCTCTCTGCAGAAGAGCGACACTTTTTTTTCGAAGCGTCCTTTTTCTCTCCGCAGCAGCAGCAGCACATCCCCGTATTGTGTTCTGTTTGAAAACTCCCCATGTACACACACAACCTTTTTTCCTGCAGTGTGTTTTTCTCCCCCCCCATCTCATTATTTAGATTCTTCACACTGAAAGATCATAATGAGAGATAATCTGTTGCCTTGCAAGGAAATGCTTCAGAGGGATTAATTATCCTTAATTGACTGAGGTTAATTAAATTGAATCCATTACCAGGTAGTAGCCTGAAAAAGAGAAATTTTGAGAAAGACGAAAAAAAAGTGTTTAAAGTCCCCCTCAGGTGACCTGACTTCAGTGTGTCACCTGCAGAACGGAGGAGTTTCTCAGACCAGTGGAACTCTGAATCAGGGTCCTGCTTGTCATGTATCGTGCTGCTGTTGTTTCAGGTAACCTTGCCCCAGAGCTGGGGGGCCGAACAAAAGCCAGCAGAGACGCAGACTAGACACACGACAGTTTGTCAACATCCTAAAATATTCAGGGGAGGGGGGGGGAGGGGTTATTTGACTCCATTATTAAAACATGACGCGCATGCAATTTATCAAAACTGCATCACTCTTCAGAGGGGGTCACCGGTGAAGCCGGGCGCATTACTTAAACATGCCACTTCACTCCACTCGCTGTTTGTGTTTTTTATGCATCACATTTAAGGTCAGGCCACTTTTGTATCTGTGATAATCCAACTTCCGCTCTACATGTGAGGACTCCGGAAGACTTCTAGAGAAGCAGGTTTTAAAAACATTGATTCACTGTATGTATATACATTTAAAATGGGCCAACACAATAATACCAGAGCAGTAACACAGTGAGTGTGCCGGGTGACTGTCTGCTCTTACACACTGCAGCTGTTGTCATGGGATCACAGAAGTTTTGGGGGGAGAAAAAACAAAGCACTGAATTTCTCTGCCTGTAAACTTTTGAGAGTGTGTTCGTTGTGCATTGATGAGCTACGCTTGTGACTGCGTTTGCTTCCAACAGGAACGTGAGCTCCGCAGGCGAGGAAGCCCGAAGGAGAATGAGGGAGTGTGAGGGGTTGACAGACGCTCTTCTGTACGTCATCCAAACCGCTCTGGGGAGCAGTGAGATCGACAGCAAGGTAACACACACACACGCACACACATCCTAACTTTTACTTAAGTGTCTGGTCAACCTCGACAAGAGTTTAAGGCAACGAAAAACACCACGAAAGCCATTTTTGTGCTTCCTAGTTCTATTGAACTGAAAGGTCCCTGTAATTTGAGTGTGTGGACACACTTGTGTCCCCACAATAGTGCTGAATACAGCGCACACACACACTCCAATTGCAGGCTCACAAACTCCCAGGAACAATTCACGCCCACATCACTGCACAGTTGTAAAAAGTAATTATACTGGACTGCGCCGTGCATGTGTGCGTTTGTGTTTCCGTGTGCGAGCTTGTCCAAGAAATCAAAGCCAGGTGGTTATTTTTGCTTTGCAAACATGCATATCATAATGATTATTATTTGTAATTTACATACATTTGCATTGGCTACATGCAAATGTGTTTAATCTTTTCCCTTCCAGACTTGCATGTACGGACTTGATGCATATTCATTTGTGTACATTGTTTTGCCTGCGGTTTGCGCGATCAGTGTCCAGCAGAGTCCCGAAGCTCTGCGAGAACGCCGTCAGGATTTCCTGAAGTCGATACGCGACGAAGCTGTATGTACTGTGTGTCATATTCTGATTTTAGAACAAATGAGAAATTCCCTGTATGCATAATAAACAACCAACTCTCGGAAAACTGTGCTGGATCAGAATCCACTTCCACGCATCCATGCGTTGTGTTCACGCCGCTGTCAGCATATGTAGGGAAAACGCTCGGCTCGCCACTCTTGTCGTTTCTTACAGTAAAGCGCATACTTCTCAGCCCAGATGGTCAGTGACACAGAAACACTGCATGCCTGAAAACGCGCTAAAGTATGCGAGCCCGCGACCGCCCGCGCGTGCGTATATGTTGCGTGCGAGCGTGACATGCATACATGCGTCGAGTGTGCGCGGCGGGCGCGTGTCGAGTGGGGGCTCCTCGCGAGTCGGCGCGAAGTTTCATAATCCACCGAAATCCTTCACGAGATCAAAGTGTCCCGACTGTTGGCTGCACAGCCACTCGCAACAATAGGATTAGCTTGCGCGTGGTGTCTGTCGACGTTCCGCGCGCTGCATATCTCTGCGGGTTGCGCGTCTGTGTTGACGCAGCCAGCAACTGCACAGTATGTCTGCGTATGCGAGAGCCATGCATCAAACACGTCCATATCACCATCGTGTTTTTTTTTTCTTTTTTCTGCTTGCCATCTGTCCCCCTCCTTCATGTCCGTCTCTCTCTTTCTCTCTCTCTCTCTCTCTCTCTCTCTCTCTCCTCTGTCCACCAGACTGTGGAGAACTGCGTGTGCATCCTGAGGAACTTGTCCTACCGCCTGGCTGCAGAGACGTCTCAGAGCCAGCAGGGGGGATCCGAGGAGCTGGACGGCTTGTTGTGCGACACGGGCGGAAAGGACGCGGAGAGTTCCGGATGTTGGGGCAAGAAGAAGAAGAAAAAGAAGGGACACGACCAGGTGAGAAAACAGCGTGTAGTTTTGGGGTTTTATTCTGCGCATTCATTCTCCAGTCAAAACTGAAAAAGCAAGTTACCACTATTTTAGTTTGGAAACCCACAATATGAGTGAAAACGTGTTAGTTAAAGAGGGGACTAACTCATATGATTTTGTTAGTTTTGACTTTGAGTCTAAATGATGACACTTTTGTGTTGTGAATGAATTTAATGGCTACCAAATTATCTGCATAGTTCGAATTGGAATAGCTAACAGACACGCCTACATCAACAGAAGCAAATTGGGGGGGGGAAAAATGAATGACTGCTGTGTGGTGCTAAAATAACAATCCTGGCAAATGTGGCCCAGCAGAGGTTCATTTCCTTTATCTCTGGGATCTGTGGTGTCTTGGAGGTTTTTTAATTTGTGACTCGACTGTTGCCTTATCTCGCCATCTCCGCCTCCTCCTCCTGCCTCCTTTATCTCCTCCTCTCCTCCTTTAACTTCTCCCGTCTTTTTCACTCTAATATCATACATTATAGAATTTTAATGACCACATAAAAGCCTTCATTTACTCACAATGTGCATAATGCATGAGGATATTTTTCACGGTTTGTTTAAAGCGGAGACCTTATCTGTTGCTATTTCTTGACAGGGGCGCACCCCAGTCTAATTAAACCTCAGTAAAAAGACGTGAGCAGAGGGGGAAGCTTTGTCACGGCGCTTTTGTTTGATACAGTCATGAATGTACTTTTGAGGTAGTGAGACGTTCCTTTTCATTATGTTTTGTTTTGGGGGTTTGTTTGTTTTTCGGGTTTGGTTTTTTTTTTTTTGTTTTTTTTGCAATTGCTGCAATATTTGTCCTCCTTTCATACCTACATGCATCAGGAGCGAGCGCCTCATTTTTATGCCAGAGCTCGTTCGAGTTCAGCAGCATCTGTTCAGTTCATCGCTGGTTCAAATGATCTTTTGTCTCAGATGAATATTTATGAACGCACAACACCTTTTGTTGATATTCATGATGTTTTCAGCCGGAGTTGTTTTTTCCCTCCTCGGCTCCTGACATTCAACGACCCCCCCGGATTATTTTCAGTCACGTCTGCAAAAACGAGATGACAGACACGCGTACAAATCTGAGTGTCTTCTCTGAGTATCTTTATCTATTTATTTGCCAGTCTGCACCATCATCAACACATTGCTGCGGTCCCGTTACACAGCAACATCTGGAGATTACGGCTGGAGTCGTGTTTAACTTTCTCGCCGCTTGCTTACTACCTGCGCCTCGCGCTCGAAAACTACCAAACCGGTTGAGTGTGTCGCTCTGGGTTTTTTTGTGGTCCCGGCCATCTGTTGCCAGCAGGCAGTTTCACCCCCCCCCCCTTTTTTTTTTTAGTTAAAAAGAGCACTTTTAATTGAGGAATTGGCAGAACCTAAACGGCTGCCTTAGAGAAGACTCTAACCTCTTGTCATGCTAATAAGCAATCAGCATCGCATTCTGGTTGAGTGGAAGACGTCTTTTTACCACTTCTAGTGAAGCTGCGGGGACTGAAAAACCCGACACTTCCGGTAGATCAGGGTGGGTGAATTGCTCATTTGCTCTGCATGCCCCCCCCCGCCTTCAATTTTTAGGAATGACACAGATAGAAGCTCTGTTTCTTCAAGGTACCATGAAGTTGGACCTCTTTACTTCTCTTCAGCATGAACTTTTTGTATCCAGGCAGAACAGAACCCGAGTGACAGGAGACGTTAATATTAACCCAGAGATCAGATTGTAAAGGGGCAAATCGCAACCTCTCCAAACAATAATATGTTACCCCCCCCACCACCACCACCACCTCTCTCTCTCTCCCTCCCCAATAGCTGTGTGTCTCCACTCCAGTGCAGCTGTGGGTGATTACCATGAAGTAGCAATTGGGGAAGCTTATTGGAGAGGGCAAAAACTCTTATCAGCTGTGGGGTAATTAGAGGAGAGGAGAGAGGAGGTTGATGTCGAAGAGATATAAGAAAAGGAAGCGAAGGAAGTTGTGCCTGAGAGTGCAAAAGAAAGGACGAGTAAAAGGAAGCAGTGGAAGGAAAAAAA
>JAUESE010000048.1:9579221-9590050 GCA_032274725.1 Malacoctenus triangulatus | reverse complement strand
GCCGATTACTGTAACCTTGCAAAAACTGCAATCAAGCTGTTTTGGGAAGTATAGTTTTTTTGTTGTTTTTTTATCCGGGCAAAAGCAAAAAGACCATCCATTTCCGTTTGCCTTCACCGCTCACCCAGTGTCCTCATGTGCCTTCCCTTTCCAGAGCATAGTGTGCACCGGGATGATGAAGTGGTTCCCTGACCCCCAGCACATCCATTGCATCCAGTCGTGTGAGGTAAGGCGCTGGCGCGGCCAAGCAGGCCCTGCCTCAAAAAAAAAAGAAGGTTTGGAGGTGATATTTTCTTCATTCCCCAGCATGTCGGCCTGCTACGAAAACAGCCAGCACAGGAGGAAAATAACATGTTGTCCAGATAACGGTCTCACACCGGTCTCTTAAAACTGTGAATTGAGTGATTTATTTTCGTCCGGACGGATACTTTATTTGTGCAACGACGAGAAGAGTTTTCACAGCGGGGAAGAATACTGAACGTTGGATTCTTTTCCCCCTTTTTCTACATGGTACCTTTTTATGGCTTTAGCTGGTAGGAAAAGGAAAAACATAAATTTCAGAGAAGCGCAAGAATTTGGTCAACAGAACAAGGCTCGCCCCTCCATACCATGCATTTGGTGGCTTCCGAAGCTCCAGCGAACGCACTTTGATGTCGGTATTTGCGCAAATCTGCTCTTGCATAACGGCCCTGATACGGGCTTATGTGTGCTATGAAAGTGTCAGAGTCCGGAGGATCACGTTGGGCTTTTCATGTTTTATTAACTTGGAGACAGGCAATACTTAACCCCCCCTAAAACAATTACACCACTCCCGAGCACGGCCGCGTTAAATTCCCCCTTCTCTCGGCCAGACTTTTTTTTTTTACGGGAAAAATCGGACCAAAAAACACGCTGTATTTTTGTTATCATCGCTACCTGAAAGATACCAGAGCCTGTGTGCAATACGCGTCAGATTTCATGATGACAAATCGCCGGCAGAACCTGATCTTCTCACACTTTTTACAAGAATCCTTTTCAAATCTTTCCAAACACTCGTTTTTCTTTTCTTCCCCTCCCTCCGGCAGCCCTTGCCATCGCAAGATGATCGTTTTGTTTGCCAATCCAAATGGATTTATCCGATATCAGAAAAATACATGAATCGTCGGAATCCCCCCGCGGGACGGAGACGAATCGTCGAGGTGGACGCGAGGGGCCGCAAATCGTTCCGCTCGCCTCGGGAAAGCGCTCTGCCCCGCTCGTGCAGGTGGAGCGCTCGCTGATTTACAGGGAGAAAACGCTTCCCGTCAAGTGACAAGTCAGCGGAATCGATTTTCGGGTGAATTTATGTGCATTCGCAAAGGAAACAGAAGCCGGCAGCAGCAGCTGATTTCGGTACGTTTTGTGCCCAGACGGAAGTAGAGAGGGGAAAGGCGACAGGGAGAACCAGGAACGGTGCGTCAGCTTGAAAGGTTTTCGAGATGGAAAAGATTGTTTCTGGGCAAGACATCGATATCAAAGAAAACGTACCTTCCAGTCTATCAATCTGACCGGCTGCACAGAAAGCTTCGCTCCATCTTTTGTTTTACGATGTGGTGTCAAAAACCAAAAGCGAGATTTGTACCTCCTGCTGTGTGAAACAGATGTATTGTGCAACGTGGGCGTCCTGATGCCTTCGATATCCTCGCCACAGCGGACGTTGTTGATGTGTCTCCTCATTTATTTTACGACGTGGTGTCAAACGGATTTTTTCTCACATTTGCCGTCCATAAAGTGGATTTATTTTTAAGTTTCATCCTCCTCACTTTGACTCCTATCGGAGCGGCCGCGCCTTCGTCCTCTGTTCTCGATACCACCAATCAGAGGAACAGGCCATCAGACAATTCACTCCAATTATGTCTTTGACTAGTGGAAAACAGCCAGCGGATGCAATCAAAAAGGGGGCTGAACCAGGACAAACCACAACACCACAATAGAGATAATGTAGCAGAAATCTCGAGTCGACATTGAAGTCGATCTATGGTTTTTCTTTCTCCCCTCGCTTTCGCTTTTCATCTGTACCATTGACTCCAGCTCACTGTGACCTGTTCAAAATCGGCGTGAAAGACGCGTGGATGTTTAGAGGTATCGTCCCGCGTTGCCCTCCAGCGCCTCTAGAGGCCACTGCGGGGCTCCTGCAGGCTTCGAGGGGGGGCAGGTTATAGTGTGACGTTGCACCCCGCGGTCTGTATCATAAGTGAAAAGGTTTGATCTGCATATTCCCGGCCACCTCAGCTGAGTAATATCTGAGCTGTGATAGTAAATCATCCAAAATTATAAACCCAGATAGTTTTTTATTTGGCCTTCGATCGCCGGGTTCAGAAAACGGCTGGAACCGCCGATGGAACACATAAACTGTTGATGTCTCACGGTATTAAAATATTCTTCCTACCTGCCAGCGCTACATTTTCTCTTTCCACCTTCCCGTGAATGTTGCTAGGCGAAACAGTTGCTTATAACCGACTCCTCCATGACAACACTGTAAATTATGCCGGACCACATGTGCTGCATATGCCTCGTGCCAGATCTCATCCAGATGCCAGTTCTCCCTCTCCCTCTCTCTCTCTCTCCCTCTCTCTCTCTCTCTCTCTGCCTTGAGGTGTGCCTTGATTCCTGCTCTTTCTTAAAACCCTCTCAGTCTCCTCCGTCTTTCCCAGCCAGAGAAGGGGGGGTTGCATCATAGAACCAAGTGCCCGCTGTCTTTATAGGCGCGCGTTCACTGCCTGATTAAAACTGTTTGCCGGAGCGGTGAGAAACGCAAAGAGGGAAGTGCAACGGCACGCCCGTTAAAACGCGCGCATCACTTCAAGCGAGACATATTGAAACCACTTGTCCGATGCGAAATCTCCATCATCACATCGCAAAAAACAACAACAAAAAAAAAAGAAACGTGGCATTTCAGCTTTTCCAATCCGAAAGCAGAATCACGGCTTAAGCGTCGGGGATAATAAGCAGTAAAGTTTGAGGTTAGGGATAGTTGTGTTTATACGACAGTAGCTCTGCGTGAAGCTGGACGTAAACAAACAGAACACCTGCTGCGCACCCAGTTGCAAAACCCTCCCGAGTTTTTTGCGGCCGCTCTATTTATTTTCCTCCCTTGCTATGTAAACAATCCTGTTCGGTCTAATTTATTCTGAAACACATGCGCTAATTGCCTATTTGACAAACACAACAAAACAAATCAAACGAATGTGTCCGACAGAGGTAGCCAGAGGAGGAATGGTTCATTCGGGCTGCAGAGGGGTTTGACTTGCACTCAGTGTACACGCGGCTCAATTGCACTCCTCTAATCTGTGCGTGTACTTTAAACAATTTATCGGTGCCAATCTGGCACTTTTTTTGTACACGTGTGAAATATATACACTGTTAAAATCCTCTGAAATCTGCAGTTTGTATACTGCTCCATCATCAGCGCAATCGCTCACTCAGTTGTCATCCGGCTCTTTATTTATTTCTTCGCTTCTGGATCCACACACCTCAATTGTGACCATGTGATGGAATGAGGGGGCACAAACATAACAGCTTTGATGGTCGAACGTCTAAATCTGCCCTCCGGTGGGAAAGCTTCGATATAACGCACGTCTTCGGTTGAATTTTACTGGATTAAGTGGGACAAAAGTAAAAGCAGGAGAAGGTTTTGGAGAGAAAAATGCAAACGTTTAACTTCCCTCCCAAAACTATTCTGTATTGGGATCTTGGACTTTCAGGTTAAAATTGATAACATGTCTAATATTAGAAGAATGATTCTGAGACTTGGTAGGAAGCAAAAAAATAAATATATTGCTTCTTGACAGAAGACCTTTCACGAGAATTCATGTCTGCGTATTTTATTGTTCTGGCAGGTAGCGACGACAGCATGCGTTCCCCCCTTTCGACAAAATACCCGAACGCTACAACGTGAAGTATTTTTGTAAGCAAATGCTGCGGTTGGCTGCTGCTCCTCTGTGCGTTTGATTCGAAAAGGGGAGTTTCTGTGTAAAGATAATACACAAACCATCCGACCTTTTAATTACCCAAAGGGGAATAAGGCCCGGAGCCAACTCGCGCTGCTTTTATACTCTCGGTGGACGTGTGCGTGTCTTCAAAGGGGGAGGTGTGTGCGCCGCCCAGAAGGGGAGTGTAAATACTAATTAACCTCTACATGAGCTCTGGCCTCAGAATTAACCTCATGTGGGCAAAGTGTGAGGTCTGGTAACGGTTTACAGCAGAGAAACGGAGCCATTGCAAATGCAGGTGAAAACGTACACTGCAAAAAGTGAGAGCTCCAAATTAGGACGCTGTTAAAGTGCGAATCAAGTAGATTCTTCTTGTTTCAAGTTTTTGAAACAGTCTCATCACAGTGTAAGAAAAGATACAATCACTTTGAAAGTGTTTTCCAGCTTATTTCAAAGTGTATTTGAACAGCTTGTTGGCAAAAAAAGCAAAAAATAAAGAAAATGATCCAAAGAACAGATGATTTCTTTTTTTGTGTGTGTCAAAGACAAAGAGACAAACAAACAAGCTGAAAAGAGCTTCCTGTGTGAACGTGTCTTTAAATGGCTTTGATGAGATTTTGAGTGTTGCCGTGTAGATTAAAGCCACCTTCGATCAAGGCTGACTTCCAGCCAAAGCGAGGCGACCCACCTTGGGTGGAAGCGATAATTCAAAGATTTACATACAAAGCCGTGATAGGAGCGAAGCATCTGGTGCGATCGCTGGTAAAGTATTTTACTCGGAAAACCGAGCGATTAAATAGATTTATTCGTGCCGCGACCATTTAGTTGGGAAAGGCAAGGGGATTCGTCAAGACGAGAGTGCTTTTGAAGTGCAGGGAGAACGGCAGAAATCTCCTCAGCAGCTGCTCTCTCCTCCTGTGCCGGCTAGGTACGAGTCGAAGCCTTTGAAAAGTCTCCATCGGCTCATTGGGGGGAGCCAAAAGTATCTTTGGCCGGCCGCACTTATTTTCGTATTGCTGGCATTTCGGGGAAGCCCTCAGGGTTCAGTGGAAAGATTAAAAAAAGGTGACGCCTCTCGGGTTTTTCTGTGGAGCTTTCGATTCCACACCTCTCGCGTGCCACTTCAGAGTCTCTCCGGGAGGACTCCCGCACCGGGCGAGGCGGTGGGAAGAAAAACAGTTTGAGGAATCGTCATCAACAGGTTTTTTTTTTCTAAGTAACGGGGAACACAGCAAAACTACCAGAACATGACTTCTCACTCCTGCAGGTCATAGCAAAAGCTGGGAGCAGCAAAGTTCCATGCAAAGGTAAAAGAGTGAAAGTATTTGCAGTACTGGTGTATCTCGGGTGGTGTTACTGCGCTGACAGTCATCTCGTATGATTATTTTGGAAAGACAAAAAAGCGAGAGCACTTGATCCTGAGTTTTACTGCTTTGCTAGATATTGGATACAGAAAACTAGGAGAAAAAAGCGAGTATTTCTAATGAGATCATTGTGTGTCAATGTAAATACCACTGTCTTACTGATTCCTGATCAGAGCTCCAGAGTGAGTAGGAGAGCTAACACTGAAGTACCACAATTAGCATAAAAAATCCTGTCGATATAAGGCCTAATTTCAGCCCAAGTGAGCATGACAGTTAGTCAAGCACCTCAATTGGTGTAATTGAGACGGTGAGCAGAAGAGCTAGCACATCTTTAGTCCTTATCACTGAACAGACTGCAGGGAGGTTGTCGTGTTTCTAGAGTCTGGGCTCGACGAAACCACTGCATCCTTTGGGATTCAGTCGCGGTTCGTTTTTATGATTCAGGTTTAATTTCCGTGTTTTGTTTTGTTTCGCCGACGTTACGACTAATAGATGTGTACACAAACGGGGAAGCGCCAAAGAAAAGTATGCTAGAACTAAACAAACACGCACAAAACCGTCAAACTCGAAACCAGCGGAGGCCAAGCAAAAGACGTCTCCGCAGACGACCCGATCCGCCACAGCAAAACAACAACAATCAGCCCTGACCTCCCAGTCTGTGCTGAAACAACAGTCGAGTCGAAGACGCAGCACCAGCTTGTTCGACGAGCGCCCACCGCCACACACAGCCTGTCCCGTCCGACCCTCCCACGAGACTTGGCGTGCTCCCCTCCTCTTTCTGCACGCGTGTTTATTTTGATCCGCGTCACGGACGTTTCCCTTCCAAACAACCTTAATCACGCGACAATGCGCGGCGCTTACTGCGAGCCCCCTGCTTTCCGGGAAGACGTTGAGTCACTTGGTTCCCGACTTTTTCGAGCGGCTAAATAGGATTACTTCTTCACCGGCAACACTGTTCTTCTTGTTTTCTGACCCTGCGTTTAGCCCTTCGGAGGGGACGGCTGGTGCGACACCATCAACAACAGGGCCTACTGCCAGTACGACGGGGGAGACTGCTGCCCGTCCACGCTCTCCACCAGAAAGGTACACAAACATTTCCAGTACAACACCGACTGGCTGCTTTATTTTCACAGGAAGGAAGGAGAGCCTTTATTTTTGTTTTTTAACCATTACATTTCTTTTCTCTTGTTTATTCTGAAGTGTTTTAGTAATCCCTCCACCTTTTTTTAAAGACGTCTCCTTCAGCTCTGCTCCAGTAGAATCACAGTAGAAGCTGAAGGTCGGAATTGGAAGGGACGTTCTTTCTGTTTTGGTGTAGTAGAAACCCGTGTTGTTGGCCGGCGAAGCTGGAGACTTTCACTAGGCAAACAAACACAGATCCCTGCCCCCCCCCCCACCCCTTCCTGTTAACGACTACACCAATCTACTCTCCCTCCGTCCACACTTAAAACAACAAGAGGAGTCTCGGGCCTTCGAGCTTTTCCACTCAAACTGTAAATAAGCACATTTTCATCGCCCGCGCAGGGTCTCCCCGGGGTGAAAAAAAACACCTTTTCTCGGCAAACGTCTATGCGTTGGAGTCGTTTTGGTGCGATGTCGGACTCCTGTTCGATGCGGTGGGGGGGTGGGGGGGGCACGGTGGAGCCGGGCCTAATCAGACGGAGGAACAAAGTTGGAGGCCTCCGTGTTTATCCGACCCGACATACGTTCCCCGGTGACGGCTTGTTGCGTGCTCGCTGCGAGATGCAAACGGCTCACGTTGCACTAATTGCCGTAAGTGATTGCTGTATATGTTGGGCGGCCTCTGGGGGGGGAACGGCATGAATAATAATGAGCAAAAGATCAGCCAGTGTTGGAAACTGCGTCTATGTAAACACGTCGTTTCTCCCAGATTTTTTTTCGGAGCTTTCACGCAAAGCGTCTCTCCCGTGTGGACATTTGGGAAGTTACTCACCCCCCCCTCCCCCTTCTTCTCCTTTGCAATGTACCCTATTTGGCTACTGTACAGCCACATTTTCATGACACTCATTCGGGGGGGGGGGCCCTGCCTATTAACTCCTATGGCCCGGAGTTGGCCGGGGCCCGCGCTGTCTCCTTCATGTCCGCAGCACGCCATGACTCACTGGCAGCCCCTTTCCTAAGCAGGGGGAAGGAGTTCAGCGAGTCTGTAGCTGCCGTCATAATAAATGAGCTGCCAGACTGCCACTAACTGCTCTTTTACAGGAGGGGGGGGGGGGGGTTCGGGGGGGGTTTGGGAGTGAGCGGAGCGGCGCGAGGTGTCTGACGGTCTGCGGTTTGCCCGGCCACTGTAAAACAGCAGCCTCGTTCGAGCGGGGGTCGCTTTGAGGAAGTGAACTAACCGCTGCGAGAGTCAGCATCCTGACGGGGGCCCGACGGAGCGGAGGGGGGAGGGAGGGGGGTAACGAATGATTAGTGGCCTTGTTTGCAGAACCGCTCCGTCTCTCTTTTACGTGACTCGCCTCATGCAGGTGTAGGAAATTGCAGGTTTTTAACACGGCATGACCGACATCACATAGTTTCCCCTCGCTGCCACACGGGCAAAAAAAAAAGGGTGATATTTCAGGCCAATTTGCCACCGTTTCACTGTTTATTAATCATAAACACGCAGACCGCGGTGAGGCTGGTTGGGTTTTTTTTTTTTTTTTTGCTCGGTGAATCTCATCGAAAGGTCAAAAGCAGTAACAGCGCGATAAGTCACCTGAATCCGAAGTAATCGAGTCGATATCTGGGTCTATTTTCGTCCCGTTGGCCCCGGCCGTCTCCTGTTTATGGAGCTCAGACAGTGCGTTGGCCGCGCTCGCGCGGCGAGCCTGCCGCGATGACAAAGGGAGGAGGGATGCACGAGGAATGATTCAGGTGGGATTTAGTCACCGGCCAGCAGGGGAGAGGCTCCAGAGGAACGGGATCCGAGCTGCCACTCCAACTGGTGGAAACAAACAATATTTTCCTCGATTTGTTAAGTCTGTGTTTTTTCAAAGGCCGACAAAGAGCCAAAAGTAGTAAAAGCAGAACGAAAATAAACAGGGAAGACAGGGCGATTCGATTTTTTTTGTGATCGCGTGCGATGGATTCTTTTTTTTTGTCGCACGAGTCTGGTTCGCGCTGCAGTGCGTGGTGGGAGGCCATTTTGAACCGCTCCAAAAAAACCAGACAGAATTTGGGCCTGAAAGACGAAGCGGCGAGTCGTTTTCAGTGTCAGTGAATGGGGGGGGGGGATAACGTGGGTCGGGCCGCGCCGGTCTGGTCCACTTCAGACGGGACCGCCCAAAGCCTTCGAAGCTATCACCCCGACATCGACCCCCGTCCCTTCTCCGTAATCAGCAGTGGAGGCCGACGAGCTGCTACCTCCCACACTGCTCCTCGACCCCGCTCGCAGTCGTCCTTATTTTCTTTCTCTGCCTCCCCGTTCGCTTTCTTTCTCTCGAACCCCCCCCCCTCGTTCTTTCTCTCCAGGAGTGAATGTTTACATTTCTTGCAACAGACTGCTTCACGGGGCACCAGAGTTTATTTTGCAACCTGTGGTGATGGCTCGCTTCCTAGACAAGAGCTGGCAGCCTCTTGTTGTTGATTCTTAACATGTGTTCATCCGTTCACCTCCGCGGCGTTGCGGTGCTCCCCCCCCCCAACCACCCCCCCCGCTCCGCCAACGCCACCACCACCACCCCCCACCGCCGCCGCCACCACCACCCCGAAGACCCTCAAGGTTTTTCTCGCCATTCAAAGGCCACGTTGAACCATTTGACATGAGCTTTATCGGTCTCCGGGGGGCCGTTTGGGAGTTCTCTTTGAAAACTGTGACGAAACTCAACGAGTGCCAAGAGGCACTCGCCCCCCCTCCCCCCCTCCCTCCGGCACAAACACAATGTGGCTCGATCAGTTCGAGAGAACTGGCTTTTTATTGTCTGTTTTTGCCATTCAAACGCGTGCATTTCGCTACAGCTGAAACGTAACGGCCCCACCGGGGGGCTTCCTCAGTGACTCTGCTCGTCCTGGAAGTCCTGACGTGATGTTTCCTTTTTACTCCATCCTTTTTCTTTTGGTACTTTTTCTCTCCGTTCTGCTTCCTCTTCGCTGGAAAAGACTCTCAGATGGGCTCAGATTGGAACCAGCAAACGAATGGGGGGGGTGGTGTGGTGTCGGGTCCGGTCCGTGTGAGGATGCTGAGCGTGACGCTTGTGTGTCTGTTCGCCGGCAGGTCATTCAGTTTGGAGTGGACTGCAGTCATGACGAGTGCACTTGCCGTGATCCGGACGCCGAGGAGAACAAGAGCAAAGCAAAGGACTTGCAGGGAGGAGGAGGAGGAGGAGGAGGAGGAGGAGGAGGAGGAGGAATGCAATGAGATGGAGGGATGAAAAGGAGTTAAATTTGTCCCAAACGGAGTCCAACCGCAGATTGTACACCACAACAAACACACACAAAAAAAATTGTCAATCTGATTTTCAACGTTTTTTTTTTTAGGGCAAAGAATGCGATTGAAGTCAGAACCCATACAATAAATGATCCTTTTTATTTAATCACAAGTGACTTTTACTGTTAAATCTGAGTCATGTTGGGTTTTTTGTTTTTTTTTCACTTAAATTGCTGTGTTTAGCGCAGCCAAATAACATCCGCACAAGGATATAATGTTTTTCTCTGGCCTATTAGGAAGTGAAAGGTTATCGTTACTGTTTGGTTTGGGCGAGAGCAGCGCCGCTTGAAGGACAGGGGCAGACCGGGTTAAACAGTTTATCCTCTCCGATTAAAGTCAAGCGAACAGAGTTGGATCGAGTTACTTCTGTAAATGGACTGGAAGTCCTTTTTTTTCTCCGGGCTCGATTCGTCTCGGGATGACGGAACCGAGAGAACGGGCCGTGCCTGAAGGCTGCCAGCCGTCGGCACCGCTCGATTGGCCCGCTCACACGGGACCAGACGTTGTTATATCATTTCTTTGTGATCAGGCAGCTCCGAGTCGTGTCTGATGTGTAGCTGTTAGGAATGTAAGAGAAAAAACATATCTGTAAAGACTAACATGTATAGATAATATATTTGGATCATCTAACATATTCTAATAGCACACATATTAGTCGCACAGGTCTATTTATGTTACAGATCAGTTATTACTACCTGCACCGTACAGCACCGGCCGAGGGTTTCTTTACACAGCTATAAAAGTGTGCTCAGTTGTATTTACTCAAGAACACAGAAAAACGCACATCGATCCGTATATTCGCAACACACTTAAGTTGAATGTCACCAAATATTGAAATATAACATGAAAACGATTCAAATTTACTCAGCAAAATCTTCATGTTACAGTATCTTCTCTTCCAAAAACATTTATTAACCTAGTAACTGTACCTGATTACTATTGGCATTGTTTAAATGTACCTAAGATGTATCCATGAACTTTTTCTGAAGTCATTATTTAAGCATTTCATTGTCTTGTGAGCCACATAGAAAGTGATTAGGGGCCACAAGGGGCCGGTGGGCCCCTCGTTGGACATGTCTGGGTAAC
>JAUESE010000048.1:9523984-9535726 GCA_032274725.1 Malacoctenus triangulatus | reverse complement strand
GTGTGTGTGTGTGTGTGAGTCATGAACTTGTTCATTATTCTGAAACCAGACAGGCAGGAGACCCATTAAGTTGGTAATTTGAAGTGATTTAGTCACAAAATTTTGAAAAATGATTCGCCTCGAATTACTCGTTGCTTCCTGATCCACTGAGGGTTTGATGTTGTTGCCGCCATCGCGACTTGCTGGCTCTGGATCAGGTGGGCCGAACGACGCTGTGAGAGTTGACTGAACAGGCAGCGCCGCATTCTGTTTGGTGGTCATTTGAGCCACAAAGACACACAAAAACACCGCCTGACAAACATAAGAGACCCTCAAAGCTACTTTATTTTCACACCATTGTTGGTTCCAATAATTGATATGGCAGGTCTGATTTGGGCTTGTTTGTGTTTCTTGTCGATCTGGGTAAACGAGGATTTTTTTTTTCCTCTTTTCTTTTCTTCGTCCACTATCTAATCAAAACATCCGCTGTTCGAGTCCTTCCACTACTTGTCATGAATCCATTCAGCTCCTCCACGCGACACTCGCAGCGAGAGTGGATGATTCAAGCGAGATTAGACGGTGAAGACAGGTCCTCGATTCACCTCCACATTCCACCTCTCGGCTCTGCAACTGTATAAATTTACATTTTTTTTCCCTCAGAGACGGCATTTGTGAGGACGGATTCTCTGGCAGGCATCGAATTCAACATTCCCCGCACACGTCTGACGTCTTTTGAGGGGGGAAATGAAAATGCTGGGTGATTCTGCGATCAGAGGGAAAGGCCTAATCCCTTTTTTTTTTCCTAAGTAACGCTGATGTTTGGTGGAATATGATTTTCTTTTAGGTTTAGGAGGAGATTTGTCTGGAACACTCTCGAGCCGCCTACCATCACAGTCTTTAGGTTATTTCAGAGCAATGTAAAGTCAACAAAAAAAAAAAGTCACAGTGATGCCAAAAGTTCACAAACTGTGTGCTTTTGGCAGGAAGAAAACACTGTTTATTGCTTTACTCAGCTGTAAAAAGTTGGTTTATCGATGAAAAGAAGATGTGATATGGATTGATGGAAAAAAGATTTCAAACAAATACGTGAAAGTAAGATTTGGAAACCTATTCTCTGTGAAAATGCAATTGAGGCACAATTCACCATCTTTTCAGCATATAGAGCATATTAAACCAGGTTTAGATCAATAACCACTGGACTCAGACTTCTCAGATCTGGCCTAGTTTATCCTACAGAGGCCGAACATCCAACACAACACTGATTTGTCTGTAACACTCTTTGGAGGCCGACCGTCGAAGCCTTTTGATTAGTTTACAGGAAGGGGAATGGAAAGAGTCCCAGCGATGCACGAAATACGCACTATAAAAATGTATTGCTCGACTCAGCTGTAAAAGTTGGCTTATCGATGAAAAAGCGGACGCGATATGGGAAGAAGAAGAAGTTTTCAAACATATCTGTGAATGTCGGATTTCAAAACCGATTCCGGGATGCAACAGCGAACCAAAATAAAATAGATCCTCCTCTTTGATTAGATGGGAATCAACAGATAAAGAAGCTCGAAACCGTCTTGTATAAAACCACCAGAACAGCAAACTCATACAGCCCCCCTCCCACACCTTCTCCCTCCACGTGACGGGAGTCGCAAACGCCCGTGCGGAGAAGTTATCTGCAGCAGCATCTGACGGGAGCTCAGGCGGAGCCTTGATGGAAGCTTTCTGCTGAAAGCCGCATGTGAGGCGTGGAGTGCTGTTAGCAGACGCTGTTTGTCTAAGTGCTGATTAGGGCGGCTGACCACGGCCTGACAGGCCCATTAGTGACATCGCCTTCGCAGACGCTCGAAGGGCGCCCCGTAATGCTGCCAGTGTGTTTTTCTACATGCTCGCCGTACATGTTCATCAACTTCACTTCCATAACCTCTCACTCACTCGCGCCACACGCTTTTTTTTTTTCTCTCTTTTTTTGCTCCCTCTTCGCACGTTAACGTCACAGGGAGATTTAGTGTGGCGCGGACCGCCTTTAATACATTAATCGGGTGTCATCCGGGAATGAAACAGCCCAACAGGGCCTCAATGTTCGTCTCAACATGTTAATCTCGATCTTTGACGTGTGCGCGGGCAAAACTTTTGGACAATGACATGGGGAAATAAAAAAAAACACACAGATTCGGGTCAGCCCCTCCGTTCAGCCGATTGAGATGCTTCTTCAGACACTTATTAGTGAGCAGCCTGGGACTGAAAAGATTTTTTTTGCCAAATGCTCAAGAAAAACTTGTGAGAGTTACGCGCAGGAGCAGACAGACTAATTAAGTCGGTTTCATGCGCAAACATGCCCACTTGAAATTTTAATATGCCATTAATTAGGAGCGAGCGAAGCGGAGGGCTGCCTGAGTTGGGTGGGTGTGTTATTTTTTTTCAAAGCACATAACGAAACCTCAATGGTTGAATTGCTAAATGTGCCGGTGTTGTATCTGCCAAATCCGGCCGGGTTTATTTCTTAATGATGAGGGAACTTGCGATGTTTTAAGACTGACAGGTGTCAGTGCAACACGTCCAGCATCGTCCAATGAAGCTATCCAACTGGACGTTTCTTGTGACTGATGCATCCTGGGTAAAAATACCAAACATTGACATCTTGCATGATAGAGATTAGGACCAAACTCGGCGAGTGGTGTTTGACGTGCGCGCGTTAAAATTGAAAGGAAGCCATTTCTTCTTGGTTCCTCTCTAACCACGCCCCCTTTCTGCTGTTTCATGTGAGTTTTTCTATCTTTATCTGCTCTGCCACTCTTCATTCACCCCATCTGCTTCCCGGCCCACAGCGTTGCGAGAGTGCTGAGAAATGTCTCGAGCCGAGAGCGCCTTTCTCTCTCTCTCTCTTTTTTTTTTTTACCTCCCGCATGCGTCAGCGTCAAACGTTCCACCACCGGCGCTTTGTTCCTTATGGATCTGTGAATTGTTGAGGGAGATGATGTGATTCAGAGCAGCGTGAGCTCTCCTGCTACTTAAAGACCCGGAGTAATGTAGTGTAGCGAAAATGTTTCTTTGCCGACGGTGGTCTCATGGCTTGTCTGCGTGGCGTCCCTATACGAAACCAGCTCTGGGAGGCTCTAATGAACCCGCGACGGAGGGGCGAGAAGTGAATCAGGTGCGAAGATGGTGAAAGCTGCTTGTGGTGGAGGAACGAAATGACATATATAAAGAAAAGGCCAACTTTGCATGAGAGGAGCAGCGCTGTACCGAGCCTCACTTTTCTAAACCCTTGTCACTGGCTACGAGAGCGCTCGTCTTTGACTGATGACCTTTTCTGTGCGCTGACTTTTATTCACAAAGTAAAAAATAACTTTAGATGTTTCCCCCCTTTATTTTTATGTTTAATTCAAACCTCGTCATCTTCCATTCTGTTTAGTGTATCCAGAAAACTTCCACATGTATTTGCACATAAAGAGACGTTCCATCTCAGCATGTGGTTTGTATTGTTCTTTGACTCCGTGCTTTTAATTTGAAATGCTTCTGAATCTATTTGCATTTCACTGAAACGACGACGGCATTTGTGTGTGCTTAGCGAACATGTGGTTTTTATTTGGGAGTCGGGCCGGAATCTAATCTGAACTCTTGTGTTTTTAATGCCTGAGTGTGCGCAGTGCAGGTTTTTGAATGATACATTGGATAAGTCGAGAGGAAACCTGCAGAGTGGACTGGTGTCACCGCGAGTCTTTGTAAAGTTTGCTGCTTGGACTCTTTGAGCAGAAGGAACAGGATGATCTGTGCGGAGAACAGCTCGACTTTTTTTTTTTCGGGGCAGAGCCCCCCCCCCAGTGTCCCGCGAATGCGACGGACGCTGTGATGCATGGCGGTGGCATCATCACACGATGGTACTGACAACAGTAACTGATTACAAAACATCTTCTGCAGACTGAAATATGAACTAAATCCTGACAAGTGCCCAAAAGCATTAATCATTTAATCAGTGTTAATAAAATTTTAAAGACACATGAATACAGGTTTTTTTGATAGGCTATTGTTTGTATTGTATAACATGAGGTCACAATTTGCTCTGTAAAGAGAATTAAATCACTACGAGATGGAAGGAAAGGAAATAAAACCCCCAAAAACACTTCAGCCTTCTTTTTGGTCCATAAGACACACTTAGTATGCAAACAGTAGTCATTAAGTTTAATTCATCTGTGCCACGAGAGAGAGCAATTCATTTAAAAAGACCTTCTGAAAAGCCAATAATGAGCATACGTTTTCTATGTTTTCCACTCGTCATTAAAAACCAGACGACAAATGAAGGTTACAGATCCATAGCGGTTAAAAAATGACGGCTGAAACAGGGATTGGGTGAAAAAAAAAAAGCCAAATGTAACAGCAGGTGCGTCGTACTTGCAGCGGACAAAAAGAGATAAAAGAATTAGTGTTTGTTTGGCACACAATCAAAATAAAAGCCTCCACAGTAGCAGAGATGTCTCAGTTGAGTTAAATTAAACCTTTCCTTTTTTTTCATCCACCTAAGTTAAGAAAATTGGCACTTTTGTGTGAGTCATTTTTATCATGTCTGACAAGAGAAACGTGTTGGAAGAAAAAGAAAAAGAAAAAAAAACAGCACAAGTCACCGACGTTACTGGGACACCGTCCGTCTTCAAGCCCGGCCGTCTGCGGGTCTGAATTTACATTTAAATTACCCCGGGAAGTCTCCAGTCTCCCTTCATTAGCACTGTGAACACTTTCCTATCAAACACCACCAAAACGTTGCATTCTCACTTTGCACAAGCACACCGCTCTAACAAGGCACTGTTTGCCAGGCTGATTTACGGCGCCTTTTGCTGAGAGATTTTGTGGAGCGACCGAACAAACAGGGTTGTGGGGTGTGTGTGTGAGTGTGTGTCGGTGTGTGTGTGTGTGTGGGTGGGGGGGGGGGTTCTGCTTCCAGCGAACCTGCTCAGAGTACCGAAGCAGAACATACAGAACTCAGAAAACCAAATGGCCGCCATTTAAAAACGGCAATTACCATAACGGCTATACTTATATCGGTCATTTAGGACAGGTGGCTGATTTTCACAGAACATCCTCTAAATCGCCTAAAAGGGGGGATTTTCCTTGTTCCCGTTCATGGAGCAGCATGAGCTTAAGACCTGTCGAGTGACGAGACGAAGACAAAAGGGGGAAGACGGCAAACGGAGAGTCGCACCGGCTTCTTTCGCAGATGTGTGATGATAGATGGGACTTGAAATCCAACATCAAACATGACTAAATGTGGTATTCTATGCTTGATGAAGTTTACATGAGCATCAATGAACAGTGTGTGTAAACCCGAAGGGTTTTGTTGGGCAGCTTGATCCCTTTCAATCCTGCCCAATTCGAGCTGCTGCTGTACAAGTTGTGAAATAGCTCCAACTTGAGGTCAAAGTGAGTCATTAAAATAAAACGTTTCAGAGAAAATTAAAAAGAAACATCATTTCTTATGACTCACAGG
The DNA here is from genome assembly GCA_032274725.1 of Malacoctenus triangulatus. NCBI lineage: Eukaryota > Metazoa > Chordata > Actinopteri > Blenniiformes > Labrisomidae > Malacoctenus > Malacoctenus triangulatus. The sequence continues at coordinate 9,530,274 of JAUESE010000048.1, read as the reverse complement.
TGATATTCGGAGTGCTCGTACAGCTGAACTTAAAATAAGTGAGTGAAATGTCTCCTCCAGACGCAGTCTCGTATTTAAATGACACAAAGTGTGACTATTTATTCACGCTGATGAAAGTTTTTTTCAGGGGCCAGATTAACCTGATGCTACCGCAGCCACTGCAGCAGCAGCAGCTTGAGCGAGCTGCTCGATAATGGGGCGAAAAAAAAAGCGAGTTTCCACTCGCACACAAGCGCACAGACACACAACACTCACAGGAAGGGAGGGAGAAAAAAAAAAAATCGCCAATGAAAGGTGAGCACCATAAAGGTCGACTATGCCGTGGGGGGATTTCTTTTTTTTTCTCTCACACCGATAAAGATCAATTTGACCGTCTGAGGCGGTTGGTAATAAGATATAAGATGGTTGTAGGGGGACTTGTCTGCCAAAAATCTATAGCAGAGGCCATCCATTTTGCCCTGCCAACTGGGAGTTGCAGTGAAGACTCGACAGCCAGCGAACACACTCGTGCGCGTGCACACACACGCGCCCACGCGCAGGATATAATAAAAAAACGGTTTACACCTGGTTCTATATTTTCCCCGGGATCTGCTACCGCCGAGCTGTGTGCCGAAATGGTTTTATTTTAAAACTCTTCCCCCATTTTTATCGCCTCCATATTTATTCTCTCAGTGTTATTCTGCGGTGGGTGGTCAGCCAGGTGCGCACGGGGGCCGGGGCCCCCCTTATCTCTCCAAATGAGACTGGCAGCTGGCATCCCACCCTCCCTCACACCCACACACACACACAGGGAGATTACAGCGGGCTGCGAGGGAGGGAAAGTTTTGCTTCGCACTACTTTTATCGGACGCGGCGCCGACCTTCACGTCCGGGGCATCGCGCTCCCTCCGACCACTAAAAGTGCGGCCTCATCCCCGCGCGTTAAAGGAGGAAATTGAAAAACGGGGAAATAAAAGTTTTCTGAAAGACACTGGCGACTCCCATTCATGGATGGCCTCACAGAGGGCGGAGAGAGAGAGACAGAGAGAGAGAGAGAGAGAGAGAGAGAGAGAGAGAGACCCCCAAACCACTGGCATCTTACGTCAGACGAGTGCATTTGCCCAAAACATTGTTATTCAAATTCAAAATCCAGTCCGACTGGCTTTGATTGTGGATCAGATTAGAGAAGCAGACGTCTCTCGTCTCCGTGAGCAACTTCTCTCCTTATCGGGGGTCCTCACCGGCTGCAGATAGAGGGGTCACCCAGATTTAAACGCTTCTTTTGAGCTCCTAAATTTCAAAGCCAAATATTCTCATTTCAAGTTTATCTTTTTCAGGCCTGCGTGAGTGTGAGTTCTCAAACTGTCCTTTTGGATTTCATTTTATCTCAGGGCACCTGCGACATGTGCCTGATTATATATATATATTTATACATTTTGCTCCATTACATCTGTTTCAGAAGTTTGGCGTGAAGAGAGAAGCTGATGAAACCTCAGGTAGAGAGTTCAAAACATCTGCTGATTCCGGTGTTTTTTCCGGATATCGAGCGTTCAGAGGAGCTCCTCGGGGAACTCTCCGCGCCGGCGCTTTGAGGTAAACGAAGCCTGATGGCAATCGGTGAAAAAGCCACGAACATTAAAGCCACCGGGATCTCGCCTCGGGGGAGCGTGGGGGTCTGAACCACATTCAGAGGAGACATTCCCCGAGTATCGTGTCATCATAACTTATTTTGAGGATGTCTGATCAAGTGGGGAGCCTTCACGGCACGGGGTGCCATGTTTACTTTGCAGGAAGGGTGAAAAATAAAAGTCGGCTCATAATTTAATGTTTCATTCATCCGTTCTTTAATCTTTACGGCGTTTGGATAAAGATTTTGGTTGCAGGAGTTGGAGAGCGGGCCAACTGTAGAACAGGGTTCATTCCGGGTCACCTCATTAGTCCGATCAAGACGGCATTTTGAACTTGCGAGGAAGCTGAAGTGTAAAAAACGGAGTGATCAACAGGCAGGAAGCCGTGCTAACAACTGCACCTTTATCCTGTCTGGAGCGTCGTCGCCCAAACACAACCGGTCGATTTTTCCGGTGTCGCTCGAAATTGGTGATGACTCGGGTGAGCGCGCTCAGGGGGGGGACAAAACAAGAAAAAAAAAAAGGTTGAGAGGATCGAATTATCGAATGCGTCGTCTCCTGGCTTACACAGAGAGCCAACTTGAGTAAAGTTCACGGCGGTTAGCGCGGAGAGAGGCTTTCATCCGGGGTGTGTTTCAATCACTTTTCATTACACGGGCTCAGAGGCAGCCGCTCGCTGAAGGCTGTTGACAAGCTATAGGGTTTAACATAAAGTCTCTCGCTGTGTAGGTAGAATCAAAGCAACTGGAGGAAAGGTGAAAAAAAAAAGAAAAGAAAACTAGGCCTCCCTGGGGGGGCCCACTTCTCCCGCAATTATCCCCCGACAGCTCCTGTCACCTCGCATATCCTACAAATGTGGAATAATGGATTCACTGTCTGTCACCGTTAATTTGTGCAAAGCAGGGGTACAGTGAGTCAGATCAATTATTTTAGTCCATCGCCACACGTAATTTATAGGTTTCACCGTGTTCGCTGTTTATAAGTTCCAGCGTGTGCAGCTTGGTTTGCCCGGTGGCGCTCACGTGGCTCGCTCTCACTTTGTCCTCCTCGCCATGATGATTATTCCCCTTATTCATATCCATATGATGCGCGCGACCCCCGTACGCAGCAGCTGTGCAGGAACGTGTGACGAGGCTCCGGAAAAACACGACGAAGTTTTTCGACGACGCTTCAGCCTGTTGAGCCGACACACTAGAGAAGTGTGTGACTTCTGCTGCTTCTTGGGCCCAGGAGGGCATCGAATGAAGGTTGATACGTTTGGAACGACTCCTTTCTTTCACTGTGGGTGAACCTCTGAATAAATAAAAATCATAAATAAGGAATAAAATAACTTACTTATCAGGAGTGACTTCTCAGTATTTATTTTAATTCTTTGTGTCGTATTTTATTTAAAAGAAATCTGAAAATAAAAAAAAAGTGGCATTATCTGTGTGAACAAACCATAAATATATCTTAGCTGGACCGAACCAAACTGGAGGAAAAGAATATCAAGATAAACAATGAGTCTGATTGGAAGTTGGAAGTGTGGGAAGAAAAAGTAGAGAAAGAAGAAAATCTGCTACAAAGGTGTCGATCAGCAACTGACAAGATTTAGGGGTTCGAGGGGTCCACGTTCCAACTGTCCCCCATCCCCTTCACTCTCAAACAAGCCTCGACCTCTCCTCCGCCACCGTGCTGTACACTCCTTTATTTCTGGCTTCCTTTTCTCAAAAAAACGAAAAAAAAAAAATCCCCTTCTCGCTTATCAACCTAAAAGTCTCCCCGCCGCTTCCGTGTGATTATAAATAACCTACGGAAGGCATTTCACAGAGTGCGGCTTCTGCTGCGGGAGCTGTCCCGGCAAATGGAATATAATAACCCCCCACCCCCCTCCCCTCCTCTGCCCATCTCCACCTTCCCAGTGTGCTGCAGGTCCAATCGGTGCAGCAGGAAATATCAGTAATTAGGCGGAGAGCGCAGTCTCCCAGCAATTACTGGCTGCTATCTGAGACATTCGTTAGGCTTGTTAGCGGGGACTGGTAGCCTCATTAGGAGAGGAGTGAGTGGTAGCAGCGGCAATAAAGTTGATTTATATCCACATTGCCGGTGACCTTTTGTCGCACATCATCCCCAATCCCCCTTGTTCTTTTTGCTTTCTGCTTCTCGGTCATCAAATGAAATTAGAATACAATGCAGTACAGTGGGAAACAATCTTCAGAGATAATAGATCCGCACGCTGGGTGACAGGAAATACCGAGATTTATGCGCGACCGCGGCCAAAGCTTAGCCTCTGTGTGGGAAATGTCCCAGGATTTTAGATATTCGGTCTGAGATAGCCGACTTATTTGGGCTATTTTTCACCGCAACAGGTTTCAAAGATTATGTGTTGTGATTGTCAAGCGTTGATGGAGTGCAACATGAGTTGTTGTTCTCTTAGAAGTTGACTACTTGTTGGTGAGGCATGCAAATGGCGAAAACTGTCTGTAAGGTGAATGAAAACCAACTTTAAAGAATGACTCAATTTTGGTGGAGTGGAGGAGGATATGTCTCGGAAAACAAACAACCAAAGACCTTGCTGATATATTTCATAATGCAGACTTTCCTTAAGTGCATTTTGTGATCATGAAAATATGCCGTCGTTCTCCGAGGGACTATTATTCACAGGAGTGTATAAATGACTGATTCCTTCCTGACAAGAGAGAGGGGAAAAAAACAAGGCATGTGGGATAAGCCTCTCCACTTGAACCGTGGCAGCTTGTTGCAGTGATGGTAACGAAGGACGTGACTGAAGCTATTGTCAACAGCTCCTTGTAACGAATTTTCAAGGATGCATCGCTCATCCAGTCACAAGTAAATCAATCAGGTTCGAGGAGACTTCCTTTTCTTTTCCTTCAATTCAGCAAAAGCCTGTCTGGAGGCTGGATTAGTCTTTTCGAGAGCCGCAGGCGCAGAAAAGGCCTCTTAAGACCTTTTTCCTATATGTTTATCTCCTGTTTACATCCTGGTTCACTGTACAGAGAGAGCCCACCCTGGACTAAATATGGCAGCTTTAACCGGAGTGTGGAATATTTCTGACAGAGCGAGTCTGCAGGAGCTTCCCGCAAGTTAAAACTGCAGGAATTTTCTCCTTTGTTACAAACTTTCGGCAGCCATCAAGCTCCACGCTATTTTTTATTTATTTTTTTTACCCCACTGTTGACAAATCCATACGAATGCCTTCTAATGGGCCGAGGGGAAGCATGCAGCACGTGAGCGAAGCTGCCACATCATGACAGCAGCCGCTGTCAACTTCTACTACGGAGCCCACACAGTCGATTCACGAGCGAGGGGACGATTCATATGCGACTGAGGGAGGAGACTCCACTAATGAGACGACGCCCGAGTAAATGTTAGAAAAAAAAATTGTTTTTATTATTTCAGTACTGACCATTTGAAAAAATTGATTACTTCTTTGAAAGTTTTCCCAAAACAAATGCAAATACGGGCTCCAGGAACGATAAATAAGGATGTTGAAATGAAAGTCCCGCAAAAAAACTTGAGCAAAAATTGAGGTGGTGACATTTCTGCTTTGTGGGTTGTTTTTTGTTTGTTTTTTTCACTTTTAAATAACCAGTCAAATATTCAGTCTATGCACTTCTTTGATTTTGCTTCTTTTATAGTTTTTTGAAGTTTTATTGGTTTTAAAAACAACCCGAGCTTTAAAAAAAAAAAGAATACCAAAAAAAAAAAAATTCTCCTGGATCAAAGATAGCTCAGAAATCAATTCAGGGAAAAAAAACAAAACAAGAAATGCTGTTTATTTTCCTTCTTTTGAGCTAATTGTCTGCAGACGCAGCCATCCAATGGAGAGGAGATGAAAAGTCTCTTTTCCCACCAGCCAGGAAACCTTGAAGCTCCCGTGAAACTGTGTTTATGTGACTCCTCAACGCAACACAAACACGGGACCTCACACATTTTCCAAAGACTAAAGTTGAAGCTTTTTTCATTTTCTTCTCCATTTCTCTCTTAAGCAAATAATAAGAATTAAAAATGTCTCCAAATAGCTTCCTGTTGGTGAGAGGGATTGCCAATCTTGACAGCACACAGCAGGGCTGCATTTCAGTATTGTTGATTCAGTTCTTGTTTATGAGCTGAGAGCATAAATTAGACTGTGATTAATGATAATGTGAAACGCATTTGATCTTCTCAGATCTTGGAAGGGTTTCCCAATGACTTATTCAGGGACTTGAATGAATCACACTGTGTCATCTTCCATGCTTTTTAAAGAGAGCCCCCCCCCCGGATGGGCTCGTGTCCTGTGTGGCGGTCCGTGCATGAATTTCACATTTTGATGGAGTAAATCTGGTTGAACTGGTGGTGGGCGTCTCCGGGCGAGAATTCGAAAAAACGGGGTCTCCGTCTATTTCTCATCTTGCGCTGCAGAACCAGACGCCTGCGTCGTGATGTTTAATTATTTATAGCAGCGCGGCTCTCTCGCCGTGGGTTTCTAACTCTTGGTCACCGTGAACCGCCTGCCGATTCCTCCGTGTTTTCCCGCGTTTTGTCAAACACCGTCTGCGGTGTTTGCGACGAGGAGCGAACACGGTCTCCAAAGCTCGGATGACGCCCATTCAAATATTTCGCAAGCAAACATCACCGCGGTGCTCCGCATACCGATGTGCAAACAAAACGCACGCAAACGCACCCTTTGGCGCAGAATCCGTC
>JAUESE010000048.1:9439472-9455421 GCA_032274725.1 Malacoctenus triangulatus | reverse complement strand
CGGGGCCCCCCCCCCCCCCCCCCCCCCGCCTCGTTGGGGCCGTGCTGCAGCGAAAGTGCGGCGACATCACCGGGTCACGGCGCGGCGCTGTGGAGGTGGACTGCGCCGAAGTTTGTCATGAATTTACATGAGCCCGGGCGCGTGTGTGTGTGTGTGTGTGTGTGGAATGTAAATATAGCACTCTCCGGTTTCACTCCGCGTCGCACGTAAGCGTGAACGATCGCTCGCACCGCGGAGACGAGGCGAAAAGTTATCGAAGTGACCATGTCAGCATTAACCGCTAAGATTCCCTCCCCCCCGGTTGAGACACCGAGGGGGGGGAGGGGAGGGGAGGCCATGACAGAGCTGGTGAAATGATGGGCTGCGGGTGCCCTTCACCAACCTCTGAAGATGAACAACTCAGAAGCGTAGCTGCTGATAAAGAGACTTTCTCTGCACTGGATCTTTTTTTTTTTTTTTTTTTAACCTCCTCGGGCCTTAAATTAGACGAGACAGTGTCACTGCAACACTTCGTTCGGTCCCATCAACTTCTTGGAAGGACTAAAACTCAAAGTTGCAACTTTTTTTTTCCTTTTTTTTCCCCCCAACAAAAAGTAAAACATCGACTCCTTTACATCACCCAGTGAATCATCATGACAATAATTCCTTGCGGAAAAGGTCCAAAAGCTAATTCAAACCGACGCCGCAGCGTGTTTCGGGAGCAGACAAATTTACAAGAATCTGGCAGCTTGACTCACTTAAGAGATTTTAGATGTACTCAGTATTTTATGTCCCGTGATTTCGATAATGAAGCCAGCCAGTAGCAGCAAGTTGAAGTGAGTGCATCCTCTCCCTGAGCTGGGAGACTGAAAAGATATTTAATGTTGAGGTCTTTAATGTTCACAAATGATGTATGAGAGAGGAAAGTGGAAGTGGAAAATGAAAATGAAAAAAAAGTTCCCAATATATCGTTTTGGTAAAAATAAAAATGGCCAAGTAGACCGTGAGTAAATGCATAAATCACTTTATATCGTTAATATCTCATAGACATGTAAGAATAGAGCAAAAATGAGGATCTCTGGTGAGCACAAAGCAGAGTGAAGGTCAAATTGCACCCCCACAAAAAAATTGGCAATTTTGTTGTGACCAGAACAGACAAGCTCAGCTCAACAACCAACGTGTTGTTATTCTACAAATGACCAAGTGAACAAACAGAACTTCGAACATCAAATAATTTGCTACAAAAAGAGGCATTATTACCAAAAAGACATCTCTAACTTTTACTTTCTATCTCTATCTATATACATCTGTTAACTATAGTTGAACAACTTTTCTTTGCTGTGTTTTTTTTTTCTTCTTTTTTTACATGTGTCTTCCTGTCCATCCATCTCCGTCCGCTTCTCCAACCAGGAGTCGACAGGTGCCGGAGCCGATCGTAGCTGAGCACTGAGTGAAGGCCGGGTACAGTCTGGACAGGTCGCCAGTCCATCACGGCGCAAACACACTGTCTCTCACACACACACACACACACACACACACACACACACACACACCTTCAGACGCTTCAGTGTCGAGTTGATGTTCTAGGCATGTTTACGGACGGTGGGAGGAAGGCGGCTGCTGCTGGCGGTGGCACGGAACATAACTCATCAACCAAAACCATCTGATTCATGATTAAAAGAATAAACGAGGCATCCCTCCTAAAGGCTTAAGTTATTGTTGTTTATATTCCAAAATAAAGCCTCATCAAAGGAGAGGAACGCTCCTTTGTGCTTGTTGTTTGTCTGCAGGACTGCGATGCCGTTTGACTGACAGCAGCTAGCGGGCCTGAGCTCGCGCTGGAGTACAAGAGACAAAGTAAACAAACTTGCTGTAGCCTACTTGTCACGAGCTTGACAGTGCTGAGAGCTCGGCGGTGACGGGCGAGGACCACACCGGCGCTCGGCAGAAACCGGGGGACGCGCGCAATACACACACACGGCTCGCCCAGGTAGGTTTGCGCGCTGCGTCGGAGCTGCTCATTAATCGCAGTTAATTAATAATCTGACCTGCAAAGTAAAGCGACGCCAGTAAAGCGACGCCAGTAAAGCCCCCCCCCCCCCTTCCGGGTGAATGTTTGTGATAACAATCTGAGCGCAGCCAAGCCCGTTTTTTTTCTTCTCCCCTCTGCATCCAAACGCGGCGCCACCATCTGAATAAAGTGTGTCAGTCATCTCGGATTGTTTCAAAGATTGTATCAAGTCTCTCTCTCTCTCTCTCTCTCTCTCTCTCATTATAGATTTCTCAGGGTTGTGTTGTTTGATGATGTCTTTGTGCCTGCTCTCTCAGCTGTTACCCAGCTGGGGGATGTATATTAAAAGAGAGCGCTAACAGGGGGGGACTCAAACTTTGTCACAGAATGTGCCCGCGCTCGTTTTTTTTTTTTTTTTTTTATCTATTCATTTCCACATCATAATGGTGATATTGTAACGTCGGGATAAGTCATTGTTCCGGTTTAATTAATGTGAAACAAAAAAAAAAGGGGTTCCTAATAAGTGCGAGCTTTACGTTGAGTGCAGCTGCATATAAAATGGCTGATTATGGCACATTGATTCTAGGATTACGCTTTTAAATTTCAAACTTGAAAATATATTAAAAAAAAAATGAAGTTAGGTGTGATGTGAAATTAAGGACAAAGGGAGAGAAAAGAGACAGAAACGGCCGTCACTCACTTCGACTCGCCACTAGTAAACTTAAAAAGATTAATTTCTCTCTCCGTGCAGACTGGCGCCGTTTTCTGCGACGCCCCGAGGCGCCGCTACTGTTGTTTCTTAAGATCCGTGTCAATAAATCTCATTAAAGCTGCTTGGGAAAGAAAAAAAAAAAAAAAAAAGCAACCCAGGAAAGCAAGAGACAGATGCTAAAGCTGTGGTTTCCAATTTAACAAGAAAGAAGCCCGCGAATAAAGCGGGTGAGCGAGCCGAAGCGCGGCAGCGAGCGGTTCCTCTATATGTCATCCAAGAGCTCCGTCTGAGCAGATGTAGCGCCGCTGCAGAGCAATTACGACGGAATAAGTAAACTAAGAAGGAAAAGAAAAAAAAAAAAGTCATCCCAGAGTTTCCAAAAAACACACAAGAAAAAACGCTCCCCGTGCCTGACACCAACCATCAGTCCTGCGAGCCACGGCTGTTTTTTCCCACTCGCTCCCGAACGCGTCTCCGTGCTGAATAAATTATATCCCACGCATGGTTTTTTTTCAAAGTAAATAAACGCTTCTTAATCGCCTCGCTCCGACACTTCCCTGCGCTCCGCGGAGTCGCACCGTCACCCCCTCCCTCCCTCGGCCCAGTCTCGGTCGGTGCGTCCAATCCACCACTCTCGAGACCAGAGGAGGCGGGGCGGGGGGGGGCTGTTGTTCGGAGGAGAGACGAGGTCCCCCGAAGGCATGACCTTCCTTCGCCGCCACCAATTATATCAAGGCCTTATGAAATATAGATTATGTGCCATCTCGGTGCTGACATATCTAAAGGCTGGTAGCATAGGGAGAGGCCGCGGGCAGAACCCGGGGGGGGGGGGGGTAGCCCAGGTTGAACATGACATGTTGAGGGGAATACTGGAACACAAAGGATGACCTTGATGAACAAAACTCTGTCTTTTTACCCCCCTCTCGTGAAGGGGGGGGGGGGGGGGGTGAATCATAAATAAATAAATGAGGAGCTCCACATCCGCAGGACTGTGTGATCACCTCCAGTCTCATCGCGACTCCTTATATTAAAAGGCACTGATCACAATGATGTTCATTAACCCAAACTGCAACCCGGACCAATAACCATGTATTATTAATGGAAGGGAGCTGAGTTTAGGACAATTGGCATTTAACTTTGTGTCTTAACCTTTTAGCATAAATGTCAAGTCAAAATTTTTAATAGAAGAAAGTTTGAGGATCGCCCAGCAGTGATTATACATATACTATATGTACTTAAGGTTGTTTTAGATGCATATACATCCGAGGCCTCACTTCCAACGCTACTTTCCAGTGAAAGGACAGACAGTGTCACACATGAGGTCCAATCACATATCAACATCACCTGGAAACGGAACATGCAAACTCTGCACGAGAGACAATAAGAGCTGTCAGAATTTCCAACCCGAGCTGTTATCTTTCCCAGGAATACGAGCCTGAAACACAACACCAACACTTTCTGTTCCACTTCACAATCTCTGGCATTCTGCTTCTTTTCAGCTGGAGCGAATTAAATCAAATGTTTCTTTAAAAAAAGACACTGAATAGAAGCCAGGCAGTTTTTCCTCCAAACACGAAGTGATCAATTTTTTTTTTTTTTTTTTTCATTCCCGGCCGTAATCTCGAGCAGAACGCCTGAGATGCAACAGGTTTTCCCTTCAACATCTGACATTTTTACCTGCATTAGCGATAAAAAGCGGTGAGTGATGCTCAGGTTGTGAGGAGCCTCTAAAAACAAGATGATGGCGCTAAACAGGCAGCATGTGCAGCCATTATCTTTAATTACTTTGTCAATGAGAAGTTTACTACCGCCTGCAAACAAGTGTCCTAATAATTTAGCATAATTTGTTCCTCTACTTCAATCCTTTCTCCACCCAGGGGAGCGTTTATTGGTGTGTTTGGCGAAACCGCAAATTGCGTTCGGTCGCAATTTGAGGAAAAAGTTCTGCTCTGTGTGGAATCAGATGGGTTATAATATGTTTACAAAGAGGGAGAATAATTGCTTTTTTTTTTTTTTTTTGTTGCCGGGGACGCGTGGCTGAACGAGCCTGCCCGAGAGCACGAATTATCACGCGCCACATGAACGTTGTTTCGTGACTACGTCGGAGCGTGGTGTCAGCAGAGGGGGCTCAGATTCCTATTCACTCCATGACCTCCTCCTTGAGAGAGAGAGAGAGAGCGAGAGCGAGAGAGAGAGAGAGAGAGAGAGAGAGAGAGAGAGACGCGCTCCTCGGAAATCTGTAAACTTCGAGAAAAAAAATAAATATATATCTGCCGCGTCTCTTTTTGAAGGCTCTCTTCTGAGCACCTAAACTCTTGTGTCAGCCGTCTCCCCCCCCCGAAACCTATCAGCATAAATCCTCTGCTTTTGATGACAAACGACGGGGGGATCGGCTGCAAAGCTGCGGCGACTGGAGGGAGGGGGGGGGGGCGGCGACAATTTCACCTTTGACGCTCTCCGCCTGCCTCACATCTCTCCCGACGCACGGCCGCTCAAAGACAGAGATGTGGCGTCGGCGCCGCAGATGGTAGCGACGACCTCGTTTTATATATATGGCTGCCAGCGACTGATGAGAACCGGTCAAGTCCTCCCCCTTTTCGCTGCCCTTTTAACCTCCACCAATCAGGGGGTCTTTTGTCCCGGCTCTTGTGGCTGCAGAGAAAAAAAACGCCCGTCACTTGTTGGCCCCTCTTTCAGGCCTTTGTCTTCGCTTCTTCTTTACCCCCCCCATAATCCTCACAGCCTTCCCCTTCTATATCTCTTTCTCTCCATTATCTCCTTTTTTTCCCCCCTCAATTTTCTCCCGTCTGCCATCGCTCTCTCCTCTCCCTCCGTTATCTCGCGCGCTCCATCTTGGGGGAAATCTGCTTAGCAGCCTTGAGCATACTTGCTTTCCAATTAAATCAAGATGTATTTGCCTTTCAAAAGCCTCTCTTTCCTCACTCTTTTTCCCATTGGAATAATTGATGGAGGTCTCTGGCCTCGTGATGAATGGCTTCCAAGTCCGGAGATGAATAGGAAGATGAATGATTTCACCCCGGCGAGGGCCACGGAGGGCTGGAACAAGGAGTGCTGACATTGTGACAAATACACTGACCATAGCAACCACAAAAAAAAAGAGAAAAAAAGAAAAAAAACTCGGTCCAATCAGCGAGGGGTGGGGGTGGTGGGGGTGGTGGGGGTGGTGGCGGCGGCGTGCGCTCACCGCAGCTCAGCAGACGTTTTCTCCCCGCCGACGCCACCCTCCTGCACGTCCGCGTAACCCACGGACAATTACCTGAGCTGCGCAATTAACTGCAGGCGCGGTGATAATGGCCGCCAGGAGACGAGGGGCGGTGTCGGCCGCCCGTGTCTGTGCACTCCAAGATGTGTCCAAGAGAACAGGTGTGGTGAGGTGAGACGGACGCCCCCGGGTGACTTCCTGTCGCTGGTGCCACCACTTCCCCCCCCCTTCAGCCAACGTTTCCAAACTGAAACAAGTTTGTTTTTGTTGTTGTTGCTCTGCCTTTCACACAACTCGCACAGCTGAGAAGCAGCGAATGTTTATGGAGGGAAAATTCTGCGAGCGTATGACAAGCCATCTGTTAAAGGGCCAGTAAGTAAGGCTGTTGCTGCCCCGTGGAACATAATAACCATAATACATCCACGTGGGGAGTGACAAGATTGTTGATCAGTTCCAGTGACTCGATGATTGTGTTGGCAGCTGCTCAGGCGCTGGCTCTCAAACACTTTCTGTCCCGAACAGTTTCTGGATGAAAACGGGCTTCTGCTTGTTCTGGCGCCAGTCGCGCTGTCACAATGTTCTGCGCGAGAAGGTGGTGGGGAGGAGGAGGAGGAGGAGGAGGGGAGGAAGGGGGGCATTACCCGGAAAACTTGGAAAGCCGCGTGGTTTTTTTCTCATCAGTCCAGATACCTTGAAGCTTGTTGTACTCTCTTACGGTGCTTTCCTGGAATCATCATGAGATGCTTATGAAAGCTCGATAAAGAAGCACCTGAAGTCTCTCCATGTACCTACTTCACCCATGTGTGCCCCCATAGATAGGATATCTATGGACCTTATGGCAGCATTAATTGTGGGTGACCCATCCTTTATGTGATTACTAAAAGGATTAATTCCCAACAAGACGTTAAAAAGTTAAATATATGCAGCAAAAAGCTAAAACATGAAGAAAAATTCAAGTTATTGCAGGGAGGAAGAGCAGAACGGGGACTTGTAGCCCCCCTTAGACTACCATAAAGGCATCCTGTTCGTTACCTTGCTCATACAATGTCAATATGACTATGAACTGATCTTCTCTTGTGAATTTTTTTCTCTTTTCAGATAAAGCCTCTCAGACAGACAGACAGATGATGCCGGCAGCAGCGAGGCGCGTCTCACACGGCGTGTGGCTTCTCTGACCTGTTCACACCGGCAGCAGAATGGAGAGCAGCAGGTTTCACACATCTCTAAGCCACAGATATTAACCTCACATCTTCATCCCCCCCCTCCCTCCCTTTTGGCTGAGACGACTGGCTTCTTCACATCTTCACACCACGTTTGACGTGGATTTTCATCCTTTTATTTCAAGACACAAGTTTCGTTCGACCTACTAAACGTTCGTGTTTTCTCATCTGTTACGCGGACCGTCGAACGCGCTCGTTCTCCATACCTCGGTCGCACGTCGCCGACGTTTTCGAGCTTTCGAGTCAGGGAAGGACGGGGCAGACGTCGGGTCCCTGATTTACCGGAGAGCCGGTCATAAACACGTCAGCGTGAAACAAGTTGTCGGAGGGAAGCGAAAGTGTGAAAAAAATAACGGCGATCTGTCAAAGGGCAAGGAAAAAAAATGTACAGACGCTCCAAATGCCTGTTGTTGTAATGAAATGACTCCACATTCACTCGACAAACATGAGAGAGAGCGACGTGTGTTCCAGGGCTACTGTGTCGAACCGCATATTATTACGAAACGCGTGTGGTACTAAAAAAAAAAACAAGTATATGGCCCAAGTATGAACTCTGCTATGTAACACATTTGTTCAGCCTGAAGCACCACAGAGTGCATTTATAGACTGTGAGTGATTGCTTGTCAGCTTTCATGAGACATTTATATGATACTTGCATCATTTCTGACAAGGCAATGGAAGACTGTGTCAGTTTATTGAGAAACATCTTAAATATGAAAGAGCTGCAGGGTTGTGCCTCCTTTTCCTGACGCCATCCGGCGCCGCAGACGCGCCGCCGCGTTGCGGAGCTGCTGTCAAGACGCGGCGCTCCTCATCTGCCTACTGAGGCTGCGAGACGCACTGAATCCATTCATTAAGAAGCTGCGAGGCTGGGAAAAAAAAATATCGAAACTGCTGAGTTGGTTGCGAGAACAACAAATAATCGGAGCGCAAAATGAAATCTGAATTTGAACCAACTAATTTACAAGTTTTGGAAAAAGTGGTTTCGAGATTCACTCTGTGTCGCATTGCTAAGGTTGTTTATTTGCAATGCTGGAATCAGGGTGATATTTAAACCTTTTAGGAAACCAGTAAAGACAATACAACTACATGCAGTATTTGGTACATTAAAGATTTTAAACTCCCTTTTTTTTCTTCTTCTTCTAACTTTCCAACCAAATATCTGCTTTTGCCACATTTTTCAGCACCTCTAACAAAATGAACCATCTGCCCTCTTTATAAAAAAAAAAAAAAAAAAAAAGATAAGTAATAGATTAAAAAAAGTCTTCTGTCTTCTGTCATTTCCAGAGAAATCGTCATTACCGATAATCTTCAGAATCACTTTAGACAGAGAGGAGAGTTTGGTGGTCAACCATGTGAACCAAGAACGTCATGACGTAGCTACAGACTAAAGTCCCTCGAATGCATGTGTACAGTTTGATCTGGTATATTAAGTGGTGTGGAACTGCGGCGAGAGCAGACTGACCGACGTCCGAGTCGAAGCTCCGTTCTGCATTTTCCTCCCCTCCACTTCCCCTTTTCTTTTGACCACCACATTTCATTTTCTCTACTTTTCCCCACCCCGGCATCGGTTTCACCTCTCTGACCGGTGGGGGGGGAGGAAAGAGTGGGCACTGCCTCGCTTCTGAACACACCGCATGAGCGCTTTGAAAGGATATCTCAATCCGTAATGTCACTCTTCAACGAAAAAGCCCGTGGCGGTGCCGGGCTCAGTTCTGGACTGAGTGCTCCGTGAACCCGGGGGCGGAAAGAAAAAAAGACTCGAGCTGTGCAGGCAGGAAAGCTGACAGAGAGGAGACCGTTGGGGGGGTGGGGTGGGGGGGGTTGGCTTGGAGACATGACAGAAGAAGAAGATCCATTTAGATTAGACGGCTTTAATATCCTCCCAAGTTTCAAATAAATCGCAGCCGGGATCACCGTTGCGTGATTGTCATTTGATTGTCCATCACCTGGCGCGTAACCTTCGGATGATGCCGCTTTGAATTGCCGCGCCGACTGCTCCCGTATCTCTGCCGTTGTATCAACAACAGGCGATAAAGCCCTCCCCGCAATCTGCTGCCTAAAACACTGCGAGGCTATTTAGAGGAAGCTGCACAGGTGTCTGGAAATAAGCTCAGCCAGCAGGCCGCCCCGACGAAGCGCGCCGGCGAAATCTGCTTTCCGACGTAATAAACAATTTCACACTCTCTGTCGGGGTAAAGCGCAGGAAATGAGGTCATTGCTTATGCAGGCGGGGGGACGATACACCCCCCCAGCCCCATCGCGTTAACGCTAACTGCTCTTTAAAGCGTTCCTGAATGTTCAGTGGAGTTAGCGTCCAGCTGAATAAACAATGTCATTTTTTTGTTCCTCCGTCAGAACGGAACGATTGCTTGGAAACGGCTCCTCCATCAAAGTCGGCCGATCGGGCGCTCGCGTCAACGATTGCCGAGTGTGATTCCGCGCGATGAACAGTAGAACTTAGCCCGAAAAACAATAATAAAAAAAGAAGTGAGGTCAAAAGTTTACGGATAATGAGGAGTCCAGACTTGTTTTTTGGTGAATGTCTTCGCTGCTCTCCCTTCACGTTCATTACTGGCTCGGACGGTGAGCTGTTGATTCTCAGCAGCTTCTGAGAAGCTCTCACTGAATGCACACTGCTGCTGTAATTGCCCGACTTCTGTGGCTGTCATTGTCCACTGTGGATTAAAAAAAAACATTGCAGCCACTGTATAACAGAGAAAATACTCAAGATCAACATGTAAATAATTCTCAGAGGCCGTTTAATGAAAAGCTCGACAAGCAGACTTGTTTTTTTGTCATTCCGACTGCGCGCACCGATCACCAATGCTAAGTACCCTTGCTGACAAAGTAGAATAAAGCGCACTCCACGTTCTGCGTCAGTAATTCTGCAGTGTGGGTCAATAGTCCCAGGCAGCACATTAAAGATCTGAGCTCAGTCCAAATCATGAGCTTGAAAATGCGACTGCGCTCTCCTCCGGCATCACCGGCAACTGACAGAAACGGCGCCAAGAGGAACCGGCGCTTGTCGGAGCCCCGATCTTGTTCAACAGGCTGCCAGATTTCAGCGTATCCTCACATAACCTGACAGAGGACCTGCTGGAGCCCCGATGTAGTCAAGAAAAAGAAGAAAACACATTGTTGGGCTCTGAGAGCTTCTACAAATTCAATTTGCGGAAGAGATGATTTACGAATTTAATCTGAGGGGACTTGATTTTTTTTTTTTTTTTAAAAAGGAGCTTTGTGTCGCTTGTCTCTTGTGGTGATTGCAGCGTCTGACAGCATCTGATTACACCATCTTTCCAGTGAGGCTGGATCCACTCGGGGATTACACAACCCGCCACACGACTCTCAGACCTACAGCAACCCAACTTCCTCCAAACACTTTCGTCGAGAATTAAACTCTCGCAAGAACTGAGCACTGTCGGAGTGTCACAACATTCGTGGGAGACGAATACATAAGAAAAAAAAATTGACACAACCATTGGAACTTTAACGTCAGAGAACTACGGAGGTGGTACGCTCCGATTAACTCTGATGTCGACCTGAGAACAATATCTAGAATTAAATATACAGTAGGTGAGAGAAGGTGGGCAAACACTTGCTGTAATTAACCAAAAGTATGAAGCTTTGAGGTCAACGCTAATGGAACGACTGAGGAAAAACACCTCGTCTACCATTCGACAAATACGTGTTTTTTTTTTCCACCTGCGATAAAATATGAGCTTGCCGGAGTGAGCCAAGAAAAAAAAAACAAAAACTGCCTCCGTACCTGTGAGGTACTCGGGGTCGGGCACGGGGTCCGACAGCTCCTCGTGGCACTGAACCTCGGTTGGCACCGACGCCACCACCATGCCATCCGGGAGCTGCTGGTCGATGCCGCGGGCAAAGTTCTTCTGCCTGGAGTGGAGAAAGAGAGAGAGAGGGACGGCGTGAGAAAAGGTGGGCCCCGTTACGAGACGGGGAGGACTCGGCCGGGCGCCGAGGGAGAAGAGGAGGAGGAAGTGTCAAGCAAGGAGGAAGATAGGAGAAAAAAAACGGAGAGGAAGATATGGAAAAGGAGAAATATTAAATCTTGCCCGATATGCAACTATTTTCTCAGTGTCGAGAGATTTACTATACGGAGGCAGTAACTAAATCAATGGGACTATGTAACACGTGTAATTTGTGGTGTTTTCCACCAGTTTCTGCTTCATGGACAGTTTGGAAAAATGCACAACAACAACAAAAACTCAAAGCCCAACGCAGCTTTAGAACCAATTAAAAGCAAATCCATGACTTTAAATGTGATCATATCTGTTTTTCTTTCCCAACCTGAGTCCAGATGGATCCAAAAAAATTTGCATATCTTTGGAGTAGATATATATAAACACAGATACGCCTCGGGCATACATCAAATGCTGGTTGACAGACAGAATCTGAATAATGAAATATTTGTTGGGGTCATCATTCACTTTCACTGCCTGTTTATGCTGACGGTGTGAACACGGGCTGTGATGTTTGGAAGTTTCCCCACAGTAATTTATAAGGAGTCAGTCAGAAGGTGCGGCACGCGGTGAGTTTCTATCACTTTTATGTGGCCACTTTTGATGTTTTATTTGGACTCGGAGGCGCAGCTCTGTCTCAGTTGTTCCCCGTGTTTCCGCGCTCACTTTTTAACCACGGAAGACTTCGTTTTTTTTTTTTTTTCCGACGGTGCGCCGCCGAGGCCATCAATACGTTGCTAATTACCCATCCGACGGTCGGCCATGATGAAGGTATCATCGCCGGAGGCTCCGCCGTGGCACGTGATGAATAATTGACACCACGGATGCTATAAATGGCCGCGGCGATGCATCAGGGTTTGCGCGCCGCGGCCTCTGCTGGAGGACCCCCCCCTGTGATGGCTGATGACGTTTTTTGGCGTGTTTCCCATTGACAGGTTCGCCAGAAATGACGTCAGAGGCATCGGCGATGATAAGGAGTGATTCTGGAGCTCTAGAAATATCACGTTGAACTTCGTTCGTTTCTGGTCTGCTTGAATGCAGTTAGGATGCAAGTTGGTGCAAAAAAAAAAAGTGAATCAATCGACTAAAAGTTTAAGAGCTGAGAAGTGTGGAGGCTTTGGGGGGGGATGGATCGAAGGCAGATAAATAAAAAGACCGAGTGTAACGCTCGCAATAATTCCTGACGGATCTTTCGGGGCGAATCAATACGCGCAAACAATTATGCGAGGGAACGCGCTCTGTACTGAGAAGACAGAGTGTCACATTAAGCGCGTCGTTTTTCATTATGTTGATTGTTCCGCCGCAAAAAAAAAAAAAAAGTGACTCATATTCCGTCTGAGAGCCGCTGCTCTCGTTTGTCTGCCGCTGCCAGTGACTCCTGCCTGAACCCGCTCATTTGGTCCACTCCATCATCTCTTGTCTCCATGCCAGTTGGGTTCACAACAAGGTTCCTCAACAGAATGGCTCCAATAAATCAGTAATGGAAGTCATTCAGGTGTCCCAGGACCACAGCGGATGAAAATATATCTTTATTCGCCCCCCCTCCCCCACCTTATAAGAATCTATAGTCCTGATTATTTTGAAGCCAGACTCATAATTTATGAGCGTAACAAGGATACCTTGTACACTGGCAGCTGTGTTTGGCAGCCAGAAGCAATTATTTTATTAGAGACAGTCATTTAAAGCTGCATTAATTAGCGCTTACTTATGGCTACTTTGATGAGGAACGTCATGTTATCCTCAGAGACGCTGATGTATCTGAGGAGTCGAGAACAAGACGAGGGGAAATGTCTTTCATCGCAACCAGCAGGCAGAAAAAATTCAAGATTAAACAGAGAAAATCACAGAAAAAGTTTTAAAAAAAAAAAGAAAAAAACTGTCGACAGTTTTATGCCGGGATGAGTAGTGGAGTTGAAAAACGCATGCTCACATTTCACAGATTGAAAGCACTCCAATAATCTTTCATTGGGATCACAGAAATATCATACCCTGAAATAAGAATATCTCGATAAAAAGGTCTGTTTTTTTTTACTTTATTCTTCTCAGAGTGGAGCCGCGGCTCCCCGAAGATAAAACACACACAGAACTAAATCATTCACCGACTGCAGGATTGGCTGTGATGTTTAGTTTTCTACTCTCCCCTAATAAAGTAATTATCTAAATTACCTCGCATTCAAAAGTGTTGACCAGGACCAAACAGGAAACAGGCTGAAAGCTCTGCACTGTGTCTCTAAGTCTCTTCACTGGCCCACAATCCCACACTGATGACGACGGTCGATGCAAGGTGCTTGGCACGCCATTTGGAGGATCAGTGTGGTAGATTGGGGGGGGGCAGACCACCGCTCTTTGGATATGCAGGACAGACCGTTCCAAAAAAACTGGGCCGCAGCAGCTTCGAAAAAGGACGGACGATTGTGCTCGCACATGGATTTAGCCGAAGGAACCCCCGTTCGACCTTTCTTCCGTGGCGCACTTTGAGTTTCCATCTATTAGAGGCCTCCATCAGGAGGGCAGGCAGTGTCTGGGGGGTGGTGGTGGGGGGGCTGTGTGTTCGCTGGAGCCCCCACAGGGAGGTCACAGACCCAAGGTTAGGAACTAATGTCCTGCGACTTGGGTGGTGAGAGACTGGAGGAGAAAAACAGCAGAGACAAGCAAATATCCATGGCTGGTCTCAGGGAAAAAACAAAAGTCCCCAGAGGGACCCGAGCAGCAAAATATTAGCTGGGGGAGTCTAGACATGCATGAATGAGTGAGTCATCGGCTGCTGGTTATCTCATTTCTAATCACCAGTTCCTGTAGTCAGAGTAATAGCAACTATAACTGACACCAGTCATTCAATTACCACTGAGAACATATTGATTCGACGAAATTAATGTTTTGTTATTTTTTGTTTATTTCTCATAGCTTCTTTTATGAAAAGGGTTCGTTTATTAAAATCGAGCTAAAAAATAACCTCCCGTTTTTAACATACGCACAGAAGTGGCTGTTAAAATCAAACGAGCGATCCCGTCGCTTTTCCACTGGTGTCGATTTTTCCTGGTAATAACATACAC
Organism: Malacoctenus triangulatus; assembly: GCA_032274725.1. Lineage (NCBI taxonomy): Eukaryota > Metazoa > Chordata > Actinopteri > Blenniiformes > Labrisomidae > Malacoctenus > Malacoctenus triangulatus. The sequence continues at coordinate 9,441,237 of JAUESE010000048.1, read as the reverse complement.
CAGGCACGACACACCATCTGATTCACACAGCGTTCTGAGCCCGAGCTGTGGAAATGAGAAAAAAAAAAAAGAGAAAAGAAAAGAAAAAAAAAAAAACAAGCACACACACAAATATTTACAAATCACAAACTGTTGCCGTTGGGAAAGACACAGCTTGAGAACAGCAGAAGCCACTGGCTGGAGCACGAACGGTGCTGGAGTGGTTGTGTCTGACAACGGCGATCAAATGTTGTTTTTTGTTTTTATTTCCACGGTCCTGGCGGGGCCGAGGGGGGTGCCGCGGCAATTAGCAGCAAAGCAGACTCATGAATGTGTTGTAAAGTGGCGAGCCGCCCCCACCCTCCCCTCGACCAGGCAAACACCATCGGACCCTTTGGAGTGGAATAACTGTGCGAGGTTAAAACGAAGCCCCCCTCTCCTGTCACAGCAGGCTGAGGAGCTCCCAACACATCCGATGTTTCAGACTCTTCACCAACACACAGGGAAGCGATCTGCGATATATCGAAAACATTTGAACCGGTTTACCTAATATTTTATACCTGGATATTTTTTACTCCATTAAGTTTCACTGATCTTTCAGCACCTCTTTTACCTTTACTTTGTTATTATATTATTTCAGATTTATCTGTTACCTAATTTATTTTGGTTTCAGATATTCTGCCTCAGTATGAATATTTTTTGTTTGGTTATTCCTGTCATGACGTGTTTATTTCATCAACTTCATCAAATAAATCCAACTTGCATGAAGTTGCTGTACAAATAAACTTTTCTGTCATAAAAGAGTAATGAAAAACAACACAAGGACTTTATTTCTCATTTCTTTGATTTTCATGTATCTGCTATTTTCGACCTTTTCTCTTCACAGGTAGAAACCAGCTCAAAGCCGACGATACTGTAAACTGGTGAAAGTCCTTCACGGTACGAATCAGCAGAGGAGGAACTCGAGCGCTGATTTCATTGGGATTCCGTCCAGCTCGTGCAGGACACGCCCTTTAAAACCCCCCCGCTGCCTTGGCGGGCCTCAGCCACCAGCTCGCTTGGTGTTTTATTGAGTCAACCAGCTGTCATTTCCTGCTGAAAGTAATTACGCGTGATTTTATCTTTCACTAAGTGCACGAACCCGAAACTGATCCTTGGTTATTTTCCTGAAGACTGTAACTACCCCCCTCCCCACCACCACCACCCCCCCCCCCCTCCTTTCCTGGATGCATACTAAGCAGAATATGTGCTGCGCTCTTCACGCTGCGTCCATGTGACAATTTTCCCTGCTAATTCTGTTAGAGGATGACATGTAACATTTACCAGCCATCTGGCACCATGAGCACGTCACAACTCATTCTCCTTCTTGAAGTTTGTATCACTGCCAAAACTTACTAAGGACATTTTATTTCCCCTCTCTCTCTCTGGTGTTGTGGTGGATCAGCCACCTGTTTGATGAATTATTGAAATGAGAAATGCAACCAAACACCGGGACGCTTCTGATTTGCGGCAACAATCCGCTCGCCCGTCAATGAGCATCGACACCCAAGGAGACATCCGGGCCCTGCCTTCGACCCTCGGCGGCCCCCGCTGTCCTCATCTCTCAGCAGTGAGCAGATCGCATACTTTGATTAACCGAGTCGCTGAGTGCATCCCTTCTCCAGAGCTTCAAGTTATAGATGTGCTACAGAAAGATGACGCAGTCCAAAAAGTTCAAGTTTAAAAAAAAAACTAAAAAAAGAAAACAAGTGTGCACGTGGTAGTTGGAAAAGGGGGTAGTTAAGGG
>JAUESE010000048.1:9267100-9279417 GCA_032274725.1 Malacoctenus triangulatus | reverse complement strand
ATGCAAACTCCACAGAAATGCAAAAAGACATCATTGGCTTGCTAATCTGAACTTGGATACTTCCACTGCACCAAGAACCTCTGCAGTGTCAACACTGTTACTGCCATACCGCCTTCAAGTTTCAAACTGTACATTTGATCGACAGTCAAGGAAGGCTGAAATATCTGAAGAAAAATGGATTCAACTTTGGCACTCGTCTCTTTAAGCATCGCTATAGTTTGCAGTGCATAATTGAAATGAAAACAACATTTTGATGTGCCAAATAGGAGGTTAAATATTAGTTATAGATATAGAAATAAGCTCATTAAAATGCTTGACCTTCACTTTATAGGCTCATAAAAGTGAGACTTTCATGTGTTTTTCATTCACAAAAGTGAAAAAAAAAATGAAAGTCATACAAGCTTCATATCATTCAACTTTACATTCACTTCACTGCCATCACTTGACTCTGACTCCTGTTGTGATTTGCTCCAATGATATAATTCGCTGCACTCAAAAATGCTCATTTATGTCTGCATAGAAAGTTCTGAACTGGTTGCAACAGTTTTTGTCCTAATGTATTTAAAATCATTAGATGTAATGTGCAAGGACCATGTTAATGTGTAGAATTTGACATAAATTACAATTTATGTCAAGAGTCTCTCAGCTAATTAAAGGGAAATGATCGTTATTACTTCAAGACCCGAAGGAGTGGGAAAAGAAAAAAAAAAAAAAAATCGAGATCTTTGACAGCTTCCTCAAGTTCAGTCGCAAAAACAAATCAAACGCTCTGATGAAGCCGGTTCTCAGGAGGACTGCCAGCAGAGCTTCCTAGTTTAAGCAGCAGACTCGTCTAAACTATCGGGAGGAGATTTCAAATTAGCCCTTCAAAGTAGAGTTCCAGCAAAGACACGACTTCTGAAAATGTATCACAAAAGGGGAGATCAGCGCGAACCAAAGGACTCCAACACCGAACGTCGGATCGGCTGGAAATTGGACGTTGGTCCAAATTTCACACTGAGTTAAAGTGTTTGACTCCCCCTCAAAAAATCCTTAAACCCACAGAGAAGGTGAATGGCTGGGAGTTGCTGTGACGACATAGGAAACGACAAAGGTTTTTAAAAGAATGTCACAACTGAGAGAAGAAATCCAAAACAGCTAATGTGGGATCCCAGAGCACAATGACAGAAAAAAGTTGATATCTGTCCGTCAATTTGACAGATTACATCTCAGAGGATAAATCTGTTTTCACCCAATATCTCAGGGGTGATTTATGAAGAAACGATAAAGGCCAACCAAAGCAAAACATTAGGCAGAGCTTCAGGTGACAACTTCAGCGGACTGAGGGAATGCATGTGCAAAGCTCATATCTGCCACTTTGATGTGTGAACCAGCATTGTTTACTGTCAGAAATATTAGAAAAATAAAATGACAAATTGAAAAGACAAAAATGAAAGTCAGTGTGAAACTTTAGCCAAGTAAAAAACTAAGTAGAACAGTTTTGTTTTGTAACCAAAAAGTCAAACTTTGCTTGTTACAATGAAGGAGTGTTTAAGCTTATCATACCATTTCAAAAGAAAAAGCTTGAAAGCTTTGATAATGTATAAAAAAAAGTACATCGATATCATCATTGTAGGATCTAAAAACTCCAAAGGCTTTTTTCAACAGTTTAAACTTCATATAGACATCAGTGAATTTAGGTGAAAATCAAGTCAGCGTAACTTTCACTGCAAACACCAAATTCATCTTCCAGGAATTCTCCACATTCTGACTTTATTTACTTCGGTCTGTTTATTTTGCTTAGCATGAATAGATGATGATGATGGGCATCTTTTCTTTTTTAACAATATTACAAAGAATGACTAAAAAGAAGCTCGCTCAGCATGAATGCATCAGTTTGGCAGCTGAGCAACACAAAGGCACCACCCACCCACCCCCACCTGCATCTTTAAGGTCTCTCAAAGGTGTAAAGATAACACTGCAGGTCACACCAATGTCCTGAGGTTGCACCCACAAGCAGGGGGGGTCGTGGAGGCTCCACGCTGGAGCAGCTGTAAGTGCTCTATAGGAGGAGGGAGGATTCAGCACCATGGACAGCGACAGCTTCAGCACTCCACTCTATACAAAACTTGTTACTCAAACGCAGCAGCTTCACGCGGACTTCAAGGTTACTGATTGGGTCGAAACTTGCACAAAGTCTTTATAGGTGTGCAAATAACTTTCAAAAAAACAAGTATGCGACCTGATAGAGTAATCACTCAGCATAAATGAGCCGAAGCAGTTGATGCGAGGCATTAACGACGCGACCATGCGGGTGCGCCCGGGAACACGCCTGCATAGAAGTTGACATAAGTGAGAGTAACTCGGCTGCATCGGTTTCATGTGATCTCCAGCAAGTAGCATCCGACTCGTGAAGCCACAGCTTAAACCACGTGTGCAAGCCCGCGAGGAGGAAAAAAAACACCGACACACACTCGTGAATGAACATCCGACGCAAGAGCGGATCTCCTCTGTTCTAAATAGACGCCCTGCTAGCCTCAAATTAACACCAAACATTTGGTTTTAGCATGAGGCGGCTATGCGGCCTGATACTATGATATTAAGAAATGCTAAGAGTTGGAGTAGCAAGCTAGCCAAGACAGCGAATGCTCATCAGTGTCAGCCTCCGACTAACTAATTATAGGATAGAAAAACAGCTAATGGCTTTCGCCGTTTATTCTGACAGTTGGTTTGCCAAAAGGCGCATTAAAAACCAGCAAGATCCAGGAGAGATAGACAGGCCCAGGCTAATAAACAGACGCTCCGGTGTTGTAAAAATAAAGAGTGAATCGGGCTGTAATCTGTCCACTGATCGGCTAATGATCGCCGCTCCGATCGCCGCGTCTCGAACACTCACCGAGGACGAAGAAGGGCAGCTCGGTGTTCTCCAGGTCGTCCACGACCACCACGTCTCCGGGAAAATCGTTCCTCACGGAGAACAGCAGCTTGGGCTCGGAGGCCGACGGACTGTGCATGATGCTCAGGTCGTTCTCCCGCAGAAACGGCAGCGCCGACACGGTGACGCTCTTCATCTTGCACTCGGTGTCCTGGCTCTGGTCCTCGTCGCCGTTGAGGCAGCGGACGTCGGTCGTCTGGAGCGCCAGGAGGAACCACACGAGCCCCGGCAGCAGCGGCAGCCGCCGCCGCGGCGACAGCAGCAGTCTCGGCCCCATGTTGATGCTCGCCATCTCCGTCTCTCCCGTTTTCCTCTCCCCCTCCTTGCTGCTTCGGTCTACCAGCACCGGCGGATGAGAGAGAGCGGCGGAGCGAGTGGGGAGGGGGCGCGCTCACTCCGGCGGGCTCTCACAGTGTGGGAAACAAACGCCTCTTGTTTTTTTTTTTTTCTTTCCCATCCGCAAATGTTCAATCGCAGAATTTCTGTGGGCACAACGGCTGTGAGCATGTGCTTTTAATGCTGTTGACCTCTTTATTGCAATTGATTGACAAACTGTCCAAATGGCTCTGTAATGACAGAGCATGGATTGCCAACAGGATATGCACACACAGCGCCCTGAGGATCCCAGCAACAAAATCCTCATTATTCGTACTTTAATTGGGTGTTTTTTCTCTTTTTTTTAATTTACATATCTCATCTCTTACTCTTCTTTTGTAGCGTGTCTGATCTCTTTGACTCCCTCACTCCAGGGGGTGCATATTTGCCTAATTGATAGTGCATACATGCAAAAAAGAAAAAAAAAGAAAAGACTGTTGCTTTACTCATTTTATAATTTGAAGTACAAAACTGATTGTTGGAGATAAGGCTGTGTTGTGAGGTAGTGGTTGGTGATTTTGCCTCACAAAGAACTATGTGGAGGTTACCTGTGGGTCACCCAGCTCTCTCACACCAGACAACATGTATATAAGGTCAATCAGTGATTCTGACTCATCTACAGACATAAATGTGTGCGTATGTTGTGATGTCTCTCTCTGTCTTTCTAAAAAGTAATGATGAATAATTCGTTTCTTCTTAATGATAGCAAGACAAATGGAAAAGACAAGGAATGAGGGAAAAGGAATTCAAAAACATTCATACTGTGCTCTGCATTTTGTTTTGTGCAAGCCGTAAGTCTTTCAGAGAGAATAGCTTTAGTCTGGCAACAGGGGTTGTGTGCACAGCATTGGCAAACAGCAGCTATTTTGGGGGGGGATTGTGAAGACGTGGTGGCTTCTAAACATCATAACAGCATTCCGAGTTTATCGACGGGTGAAGCATCCATCCGTCTGTCTGTCTCCCAAGAATAAAGAAGAAGAGAGTTCATTAAAGTAAACTCAGTTATAGACCACACAGTGCTCGTGTGGGCAAATTACCCAGCATGCTACGTTCCCACTTAAGCGGCTGCACTCCTATAGAAACAAATCAGCAAGCGAGTACACCAAGGCGCCGTTGTCGAACGGCCAAATGAGCACAGTATGGTGCCATCCACAACAGCAGGTGTTTACATTAACAGCAGCCACATATTGATAGCGGAGCAGCAGAGAAGCAAACAAAACCATCTATATTAGTAGTTAAGTCACATATAGATGTAGCTGCCTATAACTACTCCGCGACATTGTTGACTGTGGCTCCCTTAATCCCCGCCATGACTCATGGGCTGAGTGGTTTCGAGCGTTTCCGACGTCTGACAGCAACACCCACCACCGGAATCGCACGGCGAAGTCGCACAAAGACGGGAGGCAACTTCGTCCGTCCGCCTCGCAATTACTGTCGACTTCCAATCTGTAAAAATCTGATAATGACCTTGGCACTTTGCATTATTCGACCATTTTTCAAAACGTAATGTCTGGAAAGTGGAGTCCAAATGTTAGCATTAATGCCGGTCAATCTTAAAGTCAAATGTGGCGAGAGGCTGGGAATTAATTCAGCCGAGCACTTGAAGTGTTTTAGCTGGTTGCATTTGAAGAGACACTATACCTGCAGTATAATTATGATGTTGCGCTTTAAGCACCGTGCATCCAGAGTGAGGACGCCAACTTTCCTGCCAATAAAGCTTGAAGAATTGAATCGGTGCCATTGTATTATATTAGACATGTTTATTCTCTGCAAGTAAATCTCTGATACAGGCTTTTTGCTCCTATGTAAATGTAAAACTATTGATTTTCACAGCTTTGAGGGCTTACTAAACAATACCCTCCATCGTGTGAAGACCTTATGCATATTGACCTGTCCGGCCGCGTGTTGTCCTCCCGGACTGTTGCAACAAAAGCAGCACTGAAACAAACTCGACTGAAATAGCACTGAAACCGATATTTGCTCGGGGCTTTCAGAGTCTAAATCCCCCCCGGCTGTTCTGTTGACCACACGATTGCCATTTGGATTGGGATGCAAAGCCGTGAGAAAAGAAGATTGCGTTGTTTTTTTCTTTCTGTGTCACCGCTGTCCATTTAATATTTAAGCAGCTCTGTATTCACTGCCATTCTTTGCCCTCTCTTTCCATCCTCATTGGGAAACGTTAGAAAGTTCAAAAACAGAGCAGTGTGCTGAATTTCAGCCTGAAAGTGAAAACAAAAGCATGGTGGCAGATTGGCCATGGCCACCCACATTATGGGAAAAGCTAAATTTTTAAAGGTTGACATTAATTCGAGAGAAATAGTCAATTAAATCTCACATTCATCACTCACGCACAGCTGCTGGTTGTATGAAATACTGAGGAAAGTAGTTCCACTTGCATTCAAAATGATTCGTTTTTAGAAAAAAAGTTCCCTGTGTTCTCGGGTCTTTTATGCTCATTTGTTGCCTTGAGGTTCAAGTGAAAGTCTTCAAAAAGGGTTGCACAGAAGCTGTTCAGACACTTTGTCGGCATCCAAATAAATTCTAATATCTCGGGTGAATAAAAAAAAGCTTCAAAATATTCACCATGGTACTTCAACAAAAAAAAAAAAAACCCTCAAAAAGTATTCACCCAATAAAGCTATTCAGAAGACGCAGCGCGCTTCACTGTGCTCTCTTATCACCTACACCACATTAATTTAAGTCAATCCCACCGCTCACTATTCTGCTGCAGATACTCGCCACAGCAGCAGATCTGCAAGCGCATGTAATCGTTCAGAAATGCTCTCTTTGCTGCTGTTGTAGAAGCATTTGTTTCAAAAGTACAGTGGGGACTCTTTTTTTAAAAGTATATTAATTGATTATTTAGCAGATGTTTCTTTCTTTCTGCGTTGTAAGTTTGGTGCCAGCCATAAAAAAAAAATCACAATGCAGACCTTGTTTAAAGCTACATCGCAAGAATATAGATAGATTCTGGATGTTTGGAAGCGACTGTGGAGTTATCTTCATCGAGACAGAAGTGCTGAGATAGAAAAACCTTTTCCACCCTGGAGATTCTTGCTGTTGAACACGGAAGGTTGATTTCATATTTTAAATGCATGAACGACTGTTAAGCTTTGCTTTGTTGCAATTTGGCAGTTGATGTTTATTTTTTTCCAGGGATATCTGATTTTTGCTTTGTTCAGGCAGATGTACGGGGCGAGTGAAAAAAAAAGCGAGCTATCGATCCTCGCAGGTCTCTCCTCCTGGATAGTTCAAGGTTGTTCATTCCGGCCCGCGGCTGGCGAGCTGCTTAAGTTTGGGGTTTTGAGCGCTGCTCTTTCAAACAGTCTTGACAAATAATGCACCCACCTCGGTCCACAGAATAATGGCAGAGCCATCAATCCAGGGGCCAGCGGAGAGGAGGAGGAGGAGGAGGAGGAGGGTCCCCACCGGAGGATAAAGTTTGATCATGACTTGGAGGTAGTGCCTTGTTGGCCGGCGAGTGAAGAGCTGCGGAGAGGAAAGGGAGGAGGATGAATACCGGGTCGACAGCAGCAGCAGCTAATGGTAGACCCGGGGGCTCTGGTGGGGAAGAGACACAGCAGTCAAGCCTGAAGATGATAAGCTCCTGTGTGAGCATGTGGGAAGTCTCTTTCTCAGCCTGGTATTTTGGGGATATAGATTGTCCACCCTGGGTCCACTCTGTGTTGAATATTTTGGTGGACAGCGAGCACACAAGTTAATGCAGCCTGCACAAGGTAGCTGCATTCTTATGAAGGCACGTCAATGATTTTTTTCCTGTTGGTTCAAAAGCAGCTTTTGTTTCCTTCCAGTTACTTACCAAAGAACTTGAAATCATCTGGTGTCACAGAATGGGAAAAGGTCCTTCACAACAATCCACACAAAAGGGGCTCCGGGAAAACAGTGCTTACAAAATAAAAGTCCAAAAACTTCTCGCTGAGCAAACAAGGCAAGGCACATAAATCCTGACATGTGACGGCCTCACAGGGGAAACGGGTGCATATGATCCAAACGCTCACTCCAGGTAGGGGAACAGGTGGAGTCAATCACCCAATCAGAAAAATCAAGGTACCTGACACAAGAGGAGAACAGGACTTCACAGCAAAACAGGAAATGACAACAAGATAAAACCGAAAAAATCCATACTGAGAAAAAACATGAGTTAACCTCAAAACAATGAAACTGAACTCCAAACTAATACCCAAAATGAGGGGGGAAGGGGGGTGGGGCAGACATAAAACTGGGTATTGGTCATGACATTCAGTTTGGAGACTGATTTCTCAAAATTACCTGAAAATTTGTATAATTGAGTACCGGAAAGATTGTAATGACAGCGCCAGACATCGAATTGGAAAAGCGTCTTTCCTATTTATCACACACCGATAAACAGGCTGGGAGAACGGGTGGCTCGGGTGTAGTCTGGATTACGTATATATCCAGTGTGTGTGTGTGTGTGATTAAAGTGCAGAAGGACAGAGTAACAAAATAGGCTGGTGAACATGTGTGCGTGAGAGAGTGTGCCTGCGCAATCACTGGCTGTGTGTAAAGAGATTGTGCGAGCGCGCACTTGTGAAAGTGATTGCAAGCGAGGCAGAGATGAAATTCCGATAGATTTGCTCGCGCGAGCTCTGGGTCGCCGTCGATAATCAAAAGCAGTGAAAAGGGGTTGGGGGGAGGCGCGGTGGGGTATGGGGGGGGGGGGGGGGCAGAAGAAAGACAGTCAGTGAAAGTTGAGAGGCAAAGAGAGAGAGAGGGGGGGAAAGGGAGGGGAGGGAGGAAGAGAGCACATACATCAGGGGCTGTGACTAGCAGGTGCAGGGCTGGCGGGGGAGGGCCGACCGAGGCCCTGATCAAGAGAAAGATCTCTCTGTTTAATCTTGAGACTCTTCCCGTCGCCAAACTCGTAAGGCTCTGGCCCGCTGTATGGCTCGTTCTGTGATCAGGAGCAAACAGATTCATCTTTTTTTTTTTCTTCTCTGCCCGGTCGCCCCTCAGCCCCTGCGTGGGCTGCAAAGTTGATTACAGCCTAAAAGGGAACCCTTTGTCATCAGGCTCTCAACGCTCCAACAACTGGTTCAAATCCTTCCTGCGGCAGTTACAGTCGCGAGCCCCCTTCAAGTGCTCCATGTATGATATAAACGCGCCACTTCAGTAAGAACGAGGCCTGGATCCTGCAGTCTTCTGACCCTTCGCTGGATGATTGGAGGGAAAAAAAACAGGAGTCGGCTGTGTGGCGCTTGAGCTTCATGTTGATGTGCTTGGCTGTTTTGTTTGATGTTCAAACTGATGCATTTGCATGTGCGTCTCCAATCCAGAGCAAAGGCTCAGAGTTGTTTGTGGTGCAAGTGCAAATGCAAAAAAAACTGAAAAATGTTGAGATGATGTGTAAAATTCAATGGAAAACATGATGCAATGCTTGCATTTGCCATAAACACTTCTTTTTAGTTGAGCTCTATTTCATAAAAATCGCTTATTCAAAAAAAGTGTGTGTGGCAACTCTGAAAACACCAAAGGCCTCAAACTAACTTGTCGTAACAGGGCACCCAGAGGGGCATTTTGCAACCAATTAGGAGATGTTATCGGTATTTGTTTCCTCAAGAGAAACAACCAATGGTCAGTGTTGGACACCAGTGACCTCCAGACCCCCAGACTGCAGTGTTTTACATGATTCTACAATGGAAATCAATACAAAGGTTCAGGAACACTTTAAAAAAAAAAAAGGTCAATGAACTTGCAACAACAACACTCAAAAACAAAAAAGAAAAGCCAGATGTGAACATGAAATCTTTCCTTCTCTTCTAAGGACCGGAACTCGTCCAACGTGGACTTGGGCTAAATTGGAAAACTGTTCTGCAGTCTGATGGATCAAAATTTTTCAACTCTTCAGAGAAACCATGGACGTGGTGCCCCGCGGCTACAGTGGAGAGGAGACCGCGCTTGTTATCGGCGCGCAGTTCAAAGCAGCCGTCACTGATGGTACGGGGCTGCAATAGTGCTCAAGGCATATCCAACTTACACAACATAAGTGGGGGGAGACGCTGGTTACACTGAGAGTGTATGGAGCTTTTTCAACAATCTCTGCTCCAACACGGGTCAAATTGGGGGGAGGCTCTGTGTATTTCAGCTCAAAACCACGTGTCGTTATCACCACACCAATTTGTCCATGCAGTCACGTTCCAGTGCTGAAAAGTTTGCATCCCAGTTTCATTTACTTTTTATACATTGTGTGTCTTTTTTTTTTTTTTTTTTTGTAAGCAATTGACTGAAGTTTATTATAACTTTGAGGGTGGTCAATAAACTCGCTCTCAGCCAGCGGCCACACTGGTCTAATCGCTCTAGTGAGCTTTGCCAATAACAGTGATGCATGATGACAACAAGCTTAACAGATGTAATGGAGCATAACTGTATATGGCCGATAGAACGCAGCCAATTTCTGATTGGCTGATTTATTCATGAGTTTAAAAAAAAAAAAGGACACTTAAAAAGAAAAGAAATCGAGGCCTGAGATACCCAAAGACAATAACGAGTGAGAGGATACTTCTCTGCTCCGGAACGGCATGAATTGCCCCCTGCATACTCGGGGAAATAAAACCGTAATAAAACGGCTCTTTCTCTTTACTGTGAACCAGAGGCTTTCTTTTTTTTTTTTTTTTTGGAATTAAGCTTTAGTCAGCAGATCTTTCGAAATTAGGTTTAAATGTGACACCTCAGATGAGTAAGTTATTGCTGCACTCTGCAGTTTCTGCAGTTTTGCGAAACCACTGAATCAGTAAAGCTGGTTCTCACACAAGTTACAGGGCCTGAATCGGCGATATCCAGCGGCTGTTTATGCTCGGAGCACGTGGGCATCTCCGACGGAACGAGGACAGCTTGAGATTTTTCGGGTGTCGCGCTCTATTTGATCACTGTTGCTGACCACAAAACAAATTGGACTTCATATTGATTTGAGAGATGGACTTATAGTTTGAAAAGAAAAAAGAAAAAAGTCCTTCTCCTGCGCTGCTGCATGATGAAATGATCTCAATTCCTCTCGTCTTTCTGCACACATGGGCTGAAAGTCAGACGCAGATGATCACTCTTAGCTCAACTTCCCAAACCAGCCAACGGGCCTGCAGTGTGAGCGATCGCCATGGCAACCGGGGACTGGTTGACGAGAGAAATTATCATAAGAAAAAGATACTGCGTAAAACCCCGTGGCAAGGGAAATATTAGGGAGGGCTTTTCTTCACAATAAGAGATCTTAAGTATTAATGCAGGGAGAGAAAAAAAAAAAAACACTTGCAAACTCAGCAACAGTGCTGCTGTCAGACCAATCCAGTTGTTTCATGCCGGCGTCAGTGTGTCTGTCAGGAGAATAAGGATAGAAAGTGAATAGTCTTAACCTCTAAATTCAAGATGAAGCACAGATCGAAGGAAACCGATCACTCATTCACTCGCTGTCAAACTCGGAGGCTCTTTCATGGCCGCCCCCGATGAGTTGTGCGGGACCGCAGTCTTTTGTGAACACAACCGGGCGGGACTGATGTGGTCGTCAGGCCAATCGTTTGAGTGCTAACCTGTTTGTTTGCATTCAAGACTGGTCGAAGACGCATTGCATCGCAGTGCTGCAGGGCTCTGTTGTGGTTTCGCCGTAATCAGATGACAGCTGGGAGTGCTTTTTAATTGTAGGCCATTGCCAATAACAGCCAATGCATCTCTCAGTGTGTAAAATGCCCCTGAACTAATACACTCTTTGGAAGCTTTGAAAAATATTGATTATTATGTTTCAGCTCTTACAAAGTCTTACCTCCTTTAACTGGGCGATTTAGTTTGTCATCACTTTACTTTCTGTCTCCTTGTTGTCTGATAATTATGCATATTTACTGATTTTTTGAGAGCAGACATAGTTGCATTCAGATCTATTTAGTTTCCTTTAGTTTGTTTCCTTTCGTCCTGATGATATGGCGCCCGTGGAATACACACCGCGATTCAAAGCTGTCTGTCGTGTCGGTGAGATATCAGCATGGTGACCGGGTTTCATCACGCCAGCATTCATCATGCCTCAGCTCACTGTCACTGATAATAATCTGAATTACAAAAGAAGAAGAAGAGAAAAAGGGATCCGCCGGGGCTTTAAGACCAACGAGCGCCACTGACGGCGAGAAAAGGTCACTGGGAAGAAGTTAATTCCATACACAAAAAGAAGACGCCTCCATGTTTTATCAATAAGGTGAGAAAAACTAAGATAAAGCATGAAAAACTAGGCTGCTCAAAGGATGCGTGGATAACATCAAGCCATGAGGAGTAGGGGAAGGAGTTCCAGATCAGTGTACAAGCTAAAAAAGGTCATCAGCACGGCAGATTTAAAGGAGTGACTCCATGTTGTTGACCTAAACTCTGGGTACAGAAAAGAGAGAACATCTTGACGGAAAACCTCCAGGGTACAAACAATGGAAGGCATCTGCTGGAGCGATGCCACGAGCTGCTGCTGAGGAGGAGTTTCTCCCAGCGGAACCAGTCTGATGGAGACGCCATCGGGAAGGAGACGGCATCCCTCCCAAAACTCCACCGCCTGAAGTTCACCAAAACAGTTCTCAAACGGCTTCTGGTGCGAGCAAGAAATGGAGCCTGCAATGGTGGTTTACGAGGACGCGTCCCAGTTGGATGTTTGTGATGAAATTCATTATGACTACAGACTGCTGGTTGTTTGATGATTATAGGACAAAAGGTCTTAACTACAAGGTTTTGCAACAATGAGGAGAGTTTTCATCCTAAACAGACACGAGTCCTCATTAGTTGGTGTTACCGTTCTGTGGTGCAGTCAAGTCACAGAGTCATCAAGACTGTAAATGGTGCAGAACACAAGTACATAACTCGCCCTGAGCAGCAACAAAGCAAGTAAAAGGATGACAATATAAGTTGCTTTGCATTTTTATAGTCTCAATTTCCACACATTATGGTATGCATCATTTTCATACTGATATGTCTTTATCAAAGTTATTTTCTGCATTTTTTGATTGAATTAGAGGCTGAGGAATGTAAAAAAAAA
>JAUESE010000048.1:9246832-9260162 GCA_032274725.1 Malacoctenus triangulatus | reverse complement strand
ACAGTTTTGAGTAAGACTGCAGCTGGTCATCTCGACGTCTCACAAACAGTCTTTGAAGCTGAGTAGTGCTGTTTCAGTAAAACCTCGCTGATTGATTGATGTTGGTTGGAACAATCCACTCTTCCAACCAGCAAGGGGTGGGGTTGGGTGGGGGTGTAGATTGATTGGATTGATAGGAACTGGCATGATTGAATTACACCGTTTAATGCAACTTATTTCTTGCCAAGTTTTAAAAACTTGGAAATGAACAATTTGAATAATTACCTTGTTGCATTAGCCGCAATTAGTGCGTGACGTAGAGCCGCAAATCCGGAGGTTTGAAGGGAAAAAAATGCCACAAATATTTACCGACTGATTAATTGACGACGACAACGAATCGAGTTTGATTATGTATTCCACTATTAAAAAAGCGTACGTTTAAACAAGGCGGGGGAAAAAAGAGTCTGCACACGCTGTGAACTTTAACTGCAGCTCAGCGCTTGGCTGAGCAAATTCACACTTTTTATTCATTTTGTCGAAGCCGACTCGCGCGCGGCATCCTGACGGGGGAGCGCATCCATAGTGAACACAACACGCACCGCGGCTCCGGCATTCATTACACACGGAATGACAGCGACTACTTCTGCCGGAGACGCTGTTTTCATGTGAGAGACAGGCCATTGTTCAGGCTCGCGCTGTAAACTTATTCAGCATGCGAGCGTGAGCGGCACAAGATTACAAGTCTGGCTCAGTAAATAAGACTGCAGAGGTATTTTTTTTTTTGCATATGAGGTTGATATCACTTCCGTCGCCTGGGCGGCCGCGCCTCCGTGTTTGCACAATCGAGGGGAGAACGCTTTGACAACCAACGGGCCCAGACTGCAAAGGTGACTTCACAGGTCTTTGCAATCAGAGCCGTGGGGAAAACTAGGATTTGCCTGCGGCTCGGAGAATGACACGACTCCTTCGACTGTTCAAATTTCTGCAGAGCAGTTTTTCTGACTCGGGGGGGATACTATTAGCCACCCGCACCCCCCCTCCTTATATATATTTTTTCTGGATATCTGTGTTCTGTTGCATGAAGTATTTCAAAAGATAGAAAACTCAAACAAAAGAACTTAACATATAAAATCACACAACAGGGTGGAAAATTAGCTCCACTTCTGTCTTACAAACACTACATGTGTAGTTTGTCTCGAGCGCGTCACTCGCACGGTTGCTACTCTCACTTGTTGGTCTTCAAAGAACATCTTGTCGCAAAAGCACAAAAGCACTACGGATACCATATAGCTGCGAAAGGACGCTTCACGTTTGCGAGGCCTGCTGCTGGTTTTTTGCAGGACCGAACGTCTCCGTGGCGAACGCAGCAGCAGCGCGAGTCTTTACCATAAACTGCTGGTGGCACATATGGTCGATTCAGAGCGACGGCTTTGCTGGGTTTAATATAATACGGTCGTTATCTGAGGCAAAAGATACGGTTCTAATCCCGCTGTCAACATGTACACCTGTCTATTTCGGTATCCAAGTAGGTGTTGATGTCTCCTCAAATCATCTCGATGCGCCATTGATTTTTCCTCTTGAAAAAACGCGAGGCTGAGGAAGAAACATCACACAGCCTTCACAGGCGCTTCTCTGTGCACACGCTGAAGTGGGAAGAAAAAGACAGGCGGACCTCTTTTCAGGTGAGATCATAATATTTGGCATTAAAAAAAAAAAAAAGATGTCCCCACTGTCCACTATTTAACATAAAAGAACACAATGACGAATGATAGAAAGAAAAGGGAAAAAAAAGGGGGGGAGATCAAGCGGAGCCTCTGAGTGGGTGCTGTACTTTCTAAGCCCCGAGACAAAAGAAAATACATATCCTGTGGATTTAGGTGAGCTGCTGTCATCTCCTTGCTCCTCTCCCATCGTCGTCTTCTGTTCCAAGCGACGCCGTTTTAATCCCTCATTTGTTTCGAGCGGAGGGAGGAAGGATAGAGGTATGACAAGAGCGCGAATGAGCGATCCCACACCGAATATCCTGATGAGGAGACATGAAAAGCGCGCACATACGCACACACACATACACACACGCACATACACACACGCACACACGCTTGGCTTTCACAGTGAGACAAAATCCTTTGGTAACAATGCTCCCCCTGCCAATAAAATGTTCTCCTCTGGCTGTCAGCACACGTGGTTTTTGGCTCGCCTGGAAAAACTGAGGTGGGAGACGTCTGTGAAACAAAAAAAGGAGATTCTGTTGAGCAGAATTTTCGTATTTAATCTCTGATAATAGATTTTTGATTCGGCTTTTTGATTTATTGGTAAACAATTACGGAAAAGTTTAGTTTGACGTGATATTTAGTGCGATTCCAACCCGCAGTGTGCCAGCATCAGATTGTGTTCTGGAGAGGAGGTTTCCATATTTCACACAATGAATAAAGGAGACACAAGAGATGGAGAGAGAGAGAGATGGAAACACAAGGTAGAAACCTGGAGACAGGAAAAGAAGACTTAAGGAAAGAAAGGACACAAAACTGATTTGGAACGAGCCGACAAAGCGGCACGTTGTTGTCAGAAGGGTGAGGACCCAAATGCAGGTAGAAGCAGAACCAGGATTAAATAAAAGTTTATGGCACAACGTCTGAAACAAAGTGCTCCAGAGGAGAAACTCATCAACAAAAGCAGTCCAAAGAGCAAAAGGATTCACTCATCAGAAGGGGAGAAACCACAGGAGAGTGAGACGCCACAATAAAACAGGTGCTCACAAGACAACGTGCAGACACAACATAAACCAAGAATATTAAACACAATGTGAGGCACCGCCTCAGTCGTGACACGTGAAAAATCTGACTGGGACAGAGAAAATCTCTAACTTTTAAAGATCTAGGCTAATCAAAACCCAAATTCACAACATAGGAAGCAAAAACAAGCTACTGGTACAAATGAGTGTTCCTGCTGCTTCACTGCTGTTCGTGCCGACCTCAACTTCAGACCATTCCCATATTCCAAATTACAAATTTGTGTTATATGGAAATGTGTACCACATACAACCCCCCCCCTCCTCCATCCCTCTTCCCTCCCCATCTATCCCGGCGCTCTTGATGAGTGACTTGAAGCTGCCGCGCCGCTCGCTGCTTTGATTTTGAGGGAGTCTTGTAGATTTGTTGATGTGCGCCTTAAAATAGGGAGTTGCTCCTCCCTGTGAACACGTTCCCCAGGTGGCTTTCTAAATAAAATGCCGCCTGGCTCGCGGTGAGCATCTCACTCCGGCGTGGCAGCCGGTGATGAATGCCTCACGTGGCTCCGAGTTAACCAAGTTCATATCGAAACACTCCCTGGAGCGTTGCCATCAATCAAAGCCTCTCCCAGGAGCTGTCGAGCCATTTTTTCCCCTTCTTCTTTTTCTGCTTTTTTCTCCTCCTGCTTACCATGAGCTGTTGCGCCCCACAACAATATCCGGCCCACCTCATTTGCTCCCATTTACAGATCCGGCCCCGGCTTTCACTTATTCCTCTCCCCCGGCGCCCTTGGGCAGTATACTCTGCATAGGCTCCGCTCGAACCAGCCTGCCCTCTTCCACCGCTCACTTATTCATCACGGAGTCGCCGAGCGAGCTGCTTAGCTGACAGCCAACTGGGCTTTTTTTTTTTGAATATACCGAGAAGCGGGCCGAGAGACGGACAGACGGACGGACAGGCAGGCAGAGGAGCGACGGGAGGCGCTGACTCCAGTTCAGCTGGGAGTCAGTCAGAGCAAGTCTTCAGTCGACGAGCTGGGAGTGAAGGAGAGGGGTTAAAAAAAAAGAGAGAGAGAATTTTTTTTCAAACTTTCATTAGCCAGCCTGTCCCTTTAGGCTCAAACACAGAGCCAAGTGCATGACCCCCCCCTCTTCCTCCTCACACCCATCCTCCTTCATCCTCCTTTTCTCAGCACTCACTCCTGTCTTGCATATCCCACGTTCTTTCTCCCTCTCTCCTCCCTCATTTAGATTTATCTTCCGTTCACTCCTTCCATCCTGCCCTCTCCCATCCACTCCTTCTCCCCAGCTCACACCATCCCAAACCCCCCCTCCTCCCCTTCCTTCCTTCTCTCTCTTCCTCCATTCCGGTTTCCAGCCAATCGCTGCAGAGAGAGGTGTGGTTTTGAGCAACTGGGATGGACAGAGCCCGCTGAGGAGAGACAGGGAGAGAGAGAGAGAGTGAGAGAAGGAGAGAGAGCCGGTGAAAAGAGACGCTTTTTCTCAGCTTCTTGGAGAAGCTACGCCGGGCCTGACACGCTGAGTGATGACCGCGGCGCAGAGAGACTCGGCACACCGGGAATAAATCGCGGAATAAAACACACACGTATACGCGCGCGCACAGAGGAGAGGAAGAAGGTGCTCAGCCCGTGGATACCTGCGCGTCTCCACTCCGGCCGCAGGTGCGCTACAGCCCCTCTGAATGGAGTTCTTTTTTTTAGGGAGGGGGGGAGTGAGAGAGTGAAGTGAGAGAAGACACCATCCATCCTGGGATTATTTCTTTTTTCTGGCGTCACATTTTTCCCCCCCAGTCACGCCTGACGCAAACTTTGTGAGATATTGCGGTGCGTTTTTATTGTTTTGTTTTAATTCTTTAATTATTTTTAAACTCCAGGCTTGCCCCGGACTCCTCTCTCAGACTGGTCCCCCCAAAAAACGCGGATTATCCTGGGCAGCTTCTCTCGCCATGAGGAGAATTCCCCTGAACTCCTAACTTGTGACGCGAGCCTTTTTTTTTTTTTTTTTACCCCCCCTCCGTCCCAACGCGGGTCTCGCCACCGAAGAGGACAATGTCTGGATTATTACGGCCGCCGTCCAACCTGCCCCGGGGAAGGGGGGCAGAGTGAGGGGAGGAAAATAAAGAGCCGAGGGGGGGACGTGAAAGCGGAGGAAGAAGTGAGGGAGGGAAGTCGGCGGCGCTTGGCTGCCGTCCACTCGTTCGTTAGCGCCTTTGCTGCTCGGGCTCTCCAATCTCTCTCTCTCTTTTTTATTTATTTTTTTTCCACTGGATACGCGACGACCACCGACACACGCACGGGGAGGACCGGCGTTCACACCCTGGGTAAGTTTTGCTTATGAGTTTTATTCCAATAGAGGGGAAAAAAGCGGGAGGAGGAAGCCGAAAATGGTGTCCGTTTCTTATACCTCTTCCTCCCGTGCCAAGCGCGTCTTTACGCGCAGCGCACTTGTGGGGAGGTACGCGCAAGACAATGCGGGTTCAGGATGGTCAGTGACGCACGATCGATCAGAGGGTGAGGAGGTGGTGGGGGGTGGGGGGGGGCACAAGGAATTGAAGTCAGATTGGGAGGCTGGATCGGTCCTTCTGACATCGGCGGGGAGCTGCGGCTCGAAAAATGCGCTGCTTTTTGTGTGTGTGTGTGTGTGTCCGTCTCCCGCGATGCGTTATGCAAAGAGGCGTACACGTGTCGGTGAATATTAGAAGTGACACGGGGCTGTAACGGATACCACCCATCCCTCCCCGCAAGGTGCTGCGTGCGCGCTCTCGGGCGGTGCGACGGATTTGACGCGTTCGGTTCTGTGCGGTTTGAGAGCTTCATGCGTTTCGGGGATCCGTGCTGTGGGGATGCGAGCGCTGGCTCTGCGTGGTCGCTACGGTGCAGTGTGTTGGTTCAACTTTGCGATCCTGACTCTGTGCGTGTGCGCGCGCGTGTGCCTGTCGATACAGCAATCAGCAGTCCGCTGCTGTCAAATTCAATGATTAATAATCCAAAAACCGAGCCTGACTTGTCCTTCAACCTGCTCCATCCCACCAACGTGTGTGTTCCTGCCGTCTCTCTCTCTCTCTCTCTCTCTCTCTCTAACAGTGAATCCTATCCTGCTTGCCTCTCTTCTCCCTGTGAATCTCTCTCTCTCTCTCTCTCTCTCTCTCTCTCTCTCTCTCTCTCCATCCCTCTCTCTCTCCCTCCCACTCTCTCTATCCCCCCTCTTCTCTTTCTGCCTCTGTGTGTGTGATATTATTGCTCCATCAGTCACCCCGAATGCCTGCTACGCACCGTGCAATTTCTCACAGATTCTCTGAACCATGTAAGCACAACATTTACCTGTCAGCTACTTTGTCGGAACTACTGTACGAGGCCCGTAAGAAATCCTCGGAGAAAGGTGAGGGGGGGGGGGACCGCCGCCTCAGATTTATGCCGAGCATCCACCGCCACGGCCACAGACCTCCAGCGCATGTCCTGTCAAACAAATCACGAGGGTGGACGAAGTGAAGGGAGACCAAAAGAAAAAGAAGCGCCCAACTCAGCACTCGGGTAACTTCCAAAGGCCGGAAGAAGAAAAAACAACGAGTTTCGGACCTTTTCAAAGGGAAAAAAACGCGGCCTCGCTGGTTCCTCCTGCACTGACGTTCCACATTTCAACCGGACAAAAGGACAGCTATTCCTGTCCCCATTGTGCACGTTCCAATGGCATTGATAAGTGCTGACAATGTGAACATTTCTGTGATATACTGCAGCCATGAGAGCATGTAAATGAAAGGCTTGAGTGCACGACACGCTGATCTCTAATGACACGCTGTTTTAATGGCAGTGTGAGTGGACGCCCAGGCCGACGCCGGGGCCCCTGGTGCTGAAAGCAGAACGGAGCTCTGAAAGCTCCAGCCGGTAATGAGTGCGCAAGAAGTGTCCATTAGAGAACGCACTCAGGTGGGAGTGGAGGTGTTTCCATGAGAGGGGGGGGGCAAACTGTAAAAACTTATCGTGAACTTTAAATGGTATTTTGCTGTCGGACGGAAGAGAGGGTCCCGGGGAAAATGTTTCCAATGTCAAGCATGGTCGGGGAGGGACCGTGCCACGCCTGGAATCCAGCTGAACTGTCTGGCTTCAGACGGGCGCCATTACCAAAAGTTGTGACCGTGAAAACATTTAAGGCTTCAATCTTTCGCCTCACTTCATGTTTCACCATTTAGATTTGGCACGAGTGTCACACGAGTCGGGAACCTGCTTGTTAGGTTGCCTTCAAAAGTCCCGTTCACAACCTTTAAACAGGTGATGTTTCACAGAATGTTTCGTGAGGAGTTCCTTTTCAATACATAAAGATTGGTCGTTCTTTAGAAGTGTACGTTCTTAAGTAAAAACGCACTTCTTCTTCAGTTGGAAGAGTCTCAATCGAATTTTTAGCAGTGCAGCCAACAGGACGACGCTGCAGTCTGTAGATGCAGTCCTCCTACTTGGTGGCACATTTCTCTGCCTCTTTCAACAGTCCCTAAAACACAAAAGATGTGTTCAATCCACCACTGTTTGTCCAAAAAACTCCCAAAAACATAAAACAGTGTTGTTTGAGTTGGAGAATAGTGGGACCGTTCTCGGTAATGGAGCCGAGCATAGTCATACGGGTCGTGCAGCGCGTCCATGCTGAAAGGCATTCAGAGATGCATTAGCACGTTGTTGGGGTTGATTTTTTTTGGTGTGTGTGTATTTGTTTTTAGATGGAACACGAATGAAAGATTTACTGGTCGAATTGCAGCGGCCCCCACGGACTAAAAGATGATAGTAAATGGGAAAATAAATATATATGTGTACAACAGAAATGGAGGTAAACACGATTATAGCAGGCATTTAGGTGACTTAAGCCATTCACACAGGCAGCTGAAGCAGGGAGACACACACAGTTCTATGCAAGCATGTTAAAGGGGGTGCATTATTCTAGAAATACTGCTATTTTACAAAGAATCTATCCAGGAAAGAATTCAAGAAGGGTTTTTTAATGTGAGAATGTTTTTTTTTTTCCTTTTCCCAATTTTTCTATGTGCCTCAGTGCCCCCCCCCCCATGTTGTCTAAGAGCACGCACGTTAGACACTGCCTGCTTATTGAATCACTGCCTAAAGCCTCACATTAGACCACACATTAACTTCAACTTACCCTGCATTAGAGTAAAAGGATACTCGCTCTGAGTTGTTTTCTAATGCAGTTTTGTTGTTGTTTTGTGCCTCTCTCTTATTTTTTCTTTCCCTCCCACAGAAAAATAAATAAATAAATAAATAAATAAATTACACAGTCGGTGGATTGAAACCTTTGATTTCCCAGTTACCTCGGTGCTTTCACCTGGCAACATTTCAGCAGCACAATCAAATAAGAGCAAAATTAAACCACTTCTCATTTTGCTCAGGCGCCGGTGGAATCCATTTAAAAGCCCCCCCGATGATCCCCCAGCCGGTGCTCTCGGAACTGAAGCAGAGGTGCAAAAAAGTACATTCCTCTCCGCGCTGAAATTAGTCTGCTTGTAATAATGCGGAGCTGAACGAGATGGTCCTCGATAGGCACATCCTGCAGGCTAACAGCCCCGGATAAGATGTCTTGGCGGTGCCACTTAATTCTGTTGATATTTTCCTCCATTGATTCACTGGAAAACACATCCAGGAACAGAACTCCCCCCCCCCCGAAATAAGTGTTGCTCTCTTGAAAAACAGAAATCCCTTTGACCCCGCCTCCAGTCAGATCTTTTTACGCAGTTCTCCTCACGTTCGGCTTGCACCACATCGCCCGAAGCGGCGCGTTTGGGAGCTGGATCAACCGCGTTGTCACTGGGGGTCGCTCCGCAGAAGGGCGCATCAGCTAAACGCCCGTATATAAATGTAAATGTGTGTACTCAGCTCGTGTGCTCTTCATAGATTGACTCGCGCACATGATACGGCCGCGCCCTTCAAACTGCAAGGACGCCGAGAGAGATATTGGAGGGAAAAAAAAATGCGGCTTTTACAACGATTGATACATAATAGCACACTCTGTTTTTACCACAAGTCCCATTTCTTTGAATCGAAAGGCCGGCTCTTCCTTCCCGCACGCGGGGGACACACGAGCTCACGGTCCCCGGATGTCGGCCGGGAGCGCATCTGGAAAAAAGGGACGCTGTATCACAGGCATGGAAGAAGTAGTGATTGTTGGTGTGGAGTTGCGCGCGTGCTTTTCACCCAGCGAAACGCATTTCCTGAAATGTCAGAGAAAAAGCACCTCATATGTCACCATTTTCTCCCTCTAACCTTTAACGCAGCTGTGGGCGGGCAAGTGTTAAAGCACTGAAAGGTGCATGGCCTCTCTCTCTCTCTCTCTCGACTGAAACCTCACTTTAATATTTCACTGTAGGGAGTCCAGAAGAAAGAAGGGAGAGGAGAAAACTTACAGGAAGGAAAGTGGAGCTGAAATGAGTTTAACTCTGCAACCTTACGAACAGCCTCCTCGCAGGAAACTTTGCCTTTATGAAGGTTGTGATGAGTTTTTTTCTTTTTGTGGTAGCTCCTTTCAAACTATGTTCGATATATAAAGCGACGCACCGCGTGTAAACACAGGAAGCTCAAAGCGAAGCTTCCGCAAACCATAGGAAGGCGATCGATAATCAATGTTTGGCCGGGTCGTTGAATGAATTGAACAATGCCTTTGCCTTCGTACGGCATGTGGAGGAGGTTGTGAAAGGGAGCGCCGAGCCGCGTCCAGACAGACGGAAGCATATGATGCTACTGTCAAGGCCGTTTTTTAGAGATATTGGGTCCACCTCCACCACCCCCCCTCACCCTGAACTTCCTGTCTCGGTGGGCGTGTTCCCGGGACTCGACCTGTTCCGGCTTTTCCACCAACTGGACCTGCTGTCGAGTCGGTTTCGAGGCTCTCTATTCCACCCACCCAACATAAAGAGAAATGAATATCTCCGTGAAATGATTAATGTATCTCTGTGTGAAAGGGAGACGGGTCAGCTATTAAAAAGTTGTCACATTAGTTTGAGTAGTCGCGTCTGAGCCTGACACAAACCTGCTGCTGCATTCGAAGTGAATTGAAGTGCCATTGTTGTGCGTTCGCCTCAAGCTAATTACATATTATTTTCACAAGTATTCATTTGTTTTTTTTTCGTAATAGGTTCTATGTTTTGTTCGCCATCAAATCATCCGTTAATTAAGCTGTCTGTTCCCCCCCTTCTGCTCGTTGATTTATCTTACTTCCTGCTTACTCCACATTGAGTCCACAACACGGCCGAGAAACACAAATTGGACCGCAGCTTTCTCATGTTGGGCCTTCCCAGGGTAACCGGGAGCTGTAATCTCCACTCCCAGTCCTGGGCGACCCCCCCACTCTCAGGTTCTCAACCCAATTGGTCAAGTCCAGTTCAACGGGAGTCCACCAGGAGGCATCTTTAATCAGATCGCCCGAACCGCCAAGAGTGGCTCCGTGTCACCGCGGGAGAGCGGCGCTTCGACTCGGCGTCCCCTCCTCCGAGGTCGAACCCCCTCACCCCGTCACGGTGGGAGACGCCCGCCGCCCTGCCACGAAAAACTCATTTCGGCCACTTGTAATCTTGATTCTCTCGGCCACGACCCCCAGAGTTCATTGCTATAGGTGAGGTGAAGGATGTCGACGGAGCGGCAAACAGAGAGCGTCTGTCTCACGGCTCAGTCGCCTCTTCGCCACAGAAAGAAACCGGGAAAAACCACCTGATTGGCGAACGTTCCGCAGCCAGTGACTCATTTCACCATCACGGTGCCCATCATTCAATTTGGAAGGCGCTGAGACACTCGACCCAGCGAGATTATTTTCTGTTAATTACTCACCGCGAACTCCTGGCTTTGTTTATTTCAGCACACTGCCTCCACCCTCAAAAGTGCCGGGGGCTTCCAGAGCAGAACGAGCCGTATAAACGCCAATATCTTCCAAACTCTGTAGGGAAGAAAAAAATAGTGCCGCAACGGCAATTTTCTTTATCCATCTCCAAATTAAAGCCCTTATTCAAAATTAAAGTCCTGCAATTTGTAGTTGGACTATAAATTTAGTTTGGAGTGATTTCTTATTAAAACAGTACGAAATCACAGCTGAGTTTTAACATCTGGTCAACTTCTTCACTAATATGGAATGATTTCACTTTCTAAAGATTAAACGCCAAAACATTCAAAAACTATCGTGGTTGGCAGATTAGCAAAAAAGTGACGTCAGCCAATCGCAAAGCAGCTGTCACAGCTTTAACTCGACTTGTTGTTTCTCGTGATTTATGAATGAGGTCTGCCAGCAGCAAGCATGTTCTCAATTTTTTAATTCAAGGGTGGGAGTGTTTTTTTTTTTTTTTTTTTTTTTTTTTAGCCCATCATGAAAAACAGCACCTCCAGGGACCAAAAAAAGTTGAAACAATAACCCTCAACATCAGCACCACCACCACCACCACCACCACCCTAATCGGCCGCCCCGGCTACGGCTGCCTGTCGGAGGGAGGGAGGAACATGAAAGGTGGTTAAACTCGGTCCGTCTCTCCCTCCCTCTCTCTCTCTCTCTCCCTCTCTCTCTCTCTCCCCTCTGCCCCCCCTCGCCTCCTCGCTTTGTACATCAAAGCGCTCCTCTCTTTGTAAGGGGAAAGCCACATGCATCCCACTACAGCTGTAGTAGGAGGGGAAGATGAGGCGTGCTGGTCTGAGTGAGCAGCAGGGGGGGGGGGGTGACACTCCATTGTTTCCCATATGTACATTAATCCTGATCCGACGCGAGCCGCAGCCGTCCGAAGCCTTCGCTGACATTTCAATCTACGCAGGGGGCGGATGGGAATCGGGTGGGGGGGGGCATCCGTGTGCGTGTTGTGCATGTGGGTGGAGTGTTTTTTAATACCTTTTTTCTTTCCACTGTGTGTTACAGAAAGAAAACGAAACAGCTTTCCTTTTTATTTAATCCACCGAGGATTTTTTTTTTCTTCTTTTTCATAAGCTGCTTCCAAATATTCTCATGGACTAAGCTGTTGAGATGTGTAGAAAAAAATTGTCCGTCACATTAATGAGTTTTGTTTTTTTTTTCTTCTTCTTTGGGAAAATTCATTCGAGGGGGTTTGGTCGGTTGGCTCCCGTCAGGTGCCCGGGAAATTGTTTTCTCTCGGACTTGGCTTTTTTTTCGGGAGGTTAAGTAGAAAATGTTGGGGAGAAAAAAAATGACAAGCCCCCCCCCCCCCCCCTCCCCCAACATGGCTATTCTGTCACCAAACGAGATGAGGCGAAGTGGAGGCGCTGAAGAGGACGCTTGGATTAGTTGATCATCTCGAAGTGGCGCCAAGACTCTCCCCAAGAAGTGCTTTTATGGTGGTGGTGGTGGTGGTGGGGGGGGACAACTAAATAACACCAATTTTCTCATCTTGTCTGGCGCTCGCACTGTAGGTTTCATCCACTTCGCCGCAGTGACGCACGGGTTTTGCTCTGACAGAAGCTTGTCAGGCTGTGGGAGATTTCCCCCCCCCCACCCTCCATGGCCATCAGGAGTGTTTTGCAACATCTGTGGGCAGCGCTGACTTATGGATTTACTCGATTATTTTACTTTGCTCCGTAAGCGCTGAAACCCTGAAAGCTTCAGAGTCACAGAGTCCATGTAGAGGATTTCCTGGATGCATTTTTCAGAGGACGCATCAACTCCAAGAGCTCATCATGTACATACACTGACGTATCAGTGCATATTTTACCAGGAGAGAGAAAAAAAAACATCTTTTTCTGTCTTTTTTTTATTTTTTAACTCATTTTATGGTTCAGCACACTTTTACTCAACCCAGTTCTCCTTTTCATGCCTCCTACAAGAAACCGCTGTTTCTGCAGAGAGAAGAAAAGCACACCACAGACTTTACAGTATCAGGCAGCCATGTTTACAAGAGCGGCCCTCCAGAAAACGGCTTGCGTTTGCTGTTTTTTTCTTTACCCTCGCTTTTTTTTCTTTTCTTTTTTTTTTTGCGAAAATAACAACTGAAGAACGGACACGCATTTGCATATAAAGGAAGCGCATTGTTGCTTTAACTTCATGTATAAATGATGCCGAATGTAAAAACCTGTCAGCCAGGCCAAAGCCGTCAGCCGCTGGAAGACGGAGCATTAAGGAACACCCAACTCTCCCGGCTCGCCGCGGCCGTACATAATTCATCAGCCGTTCCCGCGCCGCGGCGTCGGATGGCTGCGTGAGAGTCTCTTTCTCTCACCTTCTGCTCATCAGGCTTTCCTTTTTTTTTTTTTTTCTTTTAAAACTTCTCGTTCCTTTTCTTTTTCATGTGAACAAGCAGAAAAAAAAAATACACGCAAGCGGCAGGAAGCGCAGTGATTATAAGTTAGGATATCGATCTGCATATCGAACCGTTTCACCCAGATTCATCCACTCTGACACTCCAAGTCGCTCCATTGATTTTTTTTTTTTTTCCTTCTGCTTTTTCCTTTTACTGTGGCTGTTAACAGAGATTTAACCCCCCACCAACACCACCCCCTCCACCACCAACCTTACTGTCCCTCTCGCCCGTAACCTGCCGTAAGCCAAACAGGTTATGCATTGGAAATGTACCGATTGTACTTCCCTGACCCACTTTGTCTGCGTCCATGTGCTTCGTTCTTGCCTCTT
>JAUESE010000048.1:9204356-9215960 GCA_032274725.1 Malacoctenus triangulatus | reverse complement strand
CTGTTCTTTGCCGCAATTGCTGGTAAAATGAACAAAACTTGCTCTGTATTCTGCTCGCACCTTCTTTCGGGACGCTGCGTTCTCCTTCGCTGGCGATGTCTGCGGTTATTTTATCTATTGAATGGAAAGCGCTTTTTTTTTTTTTTTTCCGAGACTGATGGGGGGAAAATTTTTTTACCAGAAGTGGGATTATTTGTTGTCGCCGTTTGCTTGGCGGCAGCTCAAACACATTGTGCTGTTTTTTTGATGTGGAGTTTTTAATCAGTGACATTTAAACCACTGAGCCAGAGAGAGAGAGAGAGAGAAAGAGAGAGAGAGATGCATCGAGGGAGCATAAAGAGAGAGGCAGCAGGTAAAGGAGCTTTCAGACTCTGAGTAGATCAAGTCTTTTGTCTAAGGCTTCATTACTGGCACATTATTAATGCTCAATAAACTGCCTCAAAGTCACATCTTCTCTTTTAAACTCCGAAAAAATATTCAAAACTGCAAAATGTACATCGAATATGAGAAACGCTCTGTTTTTGAGCGTTTTTTTATCTCTGTTGTGGCAAAATATATAGTTCTCCAAATTAGTTTGTGGCTGCACATCGATATTTACCTTAAATACAGATTTTATGGAGTGATTTTTCTTGTCAGGTTTTGCAGCGCCCGTTCTTTATTTCATTGCTGCCATTTGATGCTACATCACTTTCCTGTCATTGACATTTCACAGAGGAACGTTGTAGTTTTTCTTCTTTTTATTATCTCAGTCCGCTTATTTGACAGCTTTGTATTTCCTCCTCAGATCAAGACTTGACAACGAAGATCACATACTCAGTTTTTTTTTCCGTTTTTTTTTTCAAACACACTGTTGAAGATTAAAAAACAGAAGTTTCCCACTTTGACACCTCAACAAAACGCAGCTCGTTGCCGGGTTTGACTTCAGACACCTTTGAGCTGTTAGCAACTCCTTCAGATCGTGAATCTTTCCTCCTCCAAACCTTTCACGTCACCTCGATAGCTCTCTGACTCCTGTAATCTCCTGCAAGAATAAAAGATTAGAGAAAGAACTGAAAGCGGAAGAATAATTTGTAAATTTGAAGCTTTAATTTTGTCTTCTTTTCGCACTGAGACTTCAGCAAGTAATTAAACTTGTTGAAATCATCTTTCGTTTCGTCGTATGAAATCAGAAAGTTTGCAGGAAAATGACTGTATTCCGGTTGCAAAAAACCCATTCGCACTTGAAAAATACGCTCGAGTTTTAACGCAGCTCGTTAGTGGATCAAAAGAAATCAAGTATTTTACAGCTCAGGTACAATTCAAGGAATTTGTACCAGTTTCTTTTTTTTTTAATCCCCTCATCACAGGCACAGCGTGCAGCGATGACGTCTGGCAGAGACAAATCCCCGAGCCGCTCGGCTGACAGTAAATAACACTACAACTCCTCGGAGACAATGACAGCAGCCAGGCTCATTTGACTGGGATATGGAACAATTTCTGACTCACAGCTGGAAGCCCCACATTCAGATGCGACTCGTTTTGCATACACCACCTAGAATACAAAACGTGTTTACTCGGCGTACAGCACGAGTCTACATACCTGCTTTTTTTTGGGGAGGGTTTTTATTTTACTTGAGACTTTACACTCTGCCTGAGATGACCGGGAAAAAAAACGTCGACGTCGGGACGTTTACGACGCTGTAATCCGAGCGTGGCGCGCTGCGGCTGGGTCTCGGCTCGGTTGCCACCAGTGTTTTCCAGCTCGGCTGTCTTTGACAGGAAGCAGTTAGCAGCTGAGCGTCTCCTCGGGGTGCCTTCGCCCCTCCGCTGCTCACGGACGACTCGCAGCGGGGACGGCTTTCGGAAAATAGAGGCAAAGGAGCCGGTCCGCGGGGAGTTACGTAACGCCGGGGGGGTTCAAGGGAGCACAAACACAAACAAGCACCACGTGCGTGCATACGTGCATGCCACGCAGGTTCAGGAGTGTCGTTTTCCCACACAACAGAGGACGAATAATCGCGTGTGATTTGTCGGCGTCTGATGGTCGCGGTGTCTCGCTCCTTCCAGGCTGTCTTGTATATTTGGCTCTGAGGCAAAACAACAACGGGCCCGAGGACCACCGGGTTCATCACTCCAGGATTCGGATATGAGCGTGCGGCCTTCAGACAAATATAGCTCTCCGCCTGAATCTGCATCAGTCCTCAGCCTTGGCCAAGCTTCCCTAATGAGCCTCCCTTCATTATGTCTGCAGCCTTCTCTCCTTCCAAATGCACCGTCGTGGGCCGGCCTCACTTCTTTCTCACTCCGATAACGCCGAAAACGACCCTCGCAGCAACGCGGCAGATGTTTTATGGAGGCATTAATTAGTTAGTGGTTAGTAAAAAGCATACAATTAGAAATGGGAAAACTTTGCTCGCGTGAAGTTCCCCCCCCCCCTCATACTTCACGTGCTTCGTCCTGCCGAGGTGTAAATATTATGACTGTCGTCCTTTTTCCGCTCTTCCTCGCCACATCACTCGTATCTCAGCACATTCCCCAAATTGATGTAATTAGCGTCGTAAAGTGAATGACGCTGACCTTTTGGAGGCTCGCAGCTCGCTGAGTCTTTCGCCTTAATGTCTCCGCCTGTCCCGGGAAGGCTCCCAGGAGGAGGTGGGGGGGCTTTTTGTGGCGCTCCTTGACTGACATAAAGGCGCGCCGTAAAAAGGAGCAAGGTGCACAGAACAGACTCCCCTGAATAAATAATGGTAAACACATGTAAACACACCGCTATCTGCCCTTCATCAGGCACCAACGGCCGACGCCGCCTGCATACACATCGCTGCACTGGAAGCTGCTCCTCAGCTCTTTTAGCGCCCTTAATTAAACCGGCCGTCGCTCCTCCACTTTCGCCCCATTAAGGGGCCGTAAATCAGGCGAGAGGCTCTGACGAACAACAATTTACCCACACAATGATGCAACGGGCTTATATTGGCCTTGCAGCCTAATCAACCCCTCATGAATAAATTAGAGGGTGGTGGGGGTGGGGGGGGAGAGTTTGTGATGTGTAAGCATGTATACGGTTGGGGTCGGTGTCAGTTATTGACGGGTTCCTCTCGGGGGTCGGCGTGCATGTGAGGTACCAGTCAAGCGCGTTCATTGGTGTCGTCCCGGGACTGAGCAGATGGAGGGACAGGAAGTTGGGACCACGAAGCGCCGGACATGTAAGGCCTCACTGCTTTGCTCGTGGCTTTGCTGCAGCTCTTTAGTTGTGGCCAACAACGAGCGCTGCCATGTGTGTCTTTTCCAAGATGTCCGGAACGGATCTTAGTTCAGGTGGAGAGACAAACAACAATCAGTGATGCCATACGGTTCTCAAGATGCACTTTGTGCTTAACTAACACAGGAATCATATGCTGCAAAAGACAAAGTCTTTACAAATAGATTTAACTTATTTCAACTCGAAAATATCTTACTACACTTCAAAATAAGACATAATCACCCAAAAGATGACCATCGTCCTTATTTTAAGGTCTCATTGTCTTATTTCAAGAGTGGATTTTCACTCGTTTTAAGCCAAAAAATCCACAACAAGCTGTTTGTATCTTAAAATAGGCAGAAAAATTCTTACCTTTTTAGGTATCTATGTCTCATGAAGGCTACTTTTAATTCAAAATACAAAAAATTTACTTGGTATGATTTACTTCTTTGGCATTGTATACATTGAACAGGTTTCTTCTGAATGGGGGGGTCAGTGGTTCGACCTGTGCATCATCATGTGACCCGAGCTGACGAGTCTTTTCGAGTCCTTACTTCCTGCTCATTGATTGGTGGGCATGATGTAACTTCTGGTGCCTGAATGCATCAGTATGGACCGCTTTTAAAAGATTCCTTTTGTATGTGTTATCGTCAGATAGAGCTCCACAAACAAAGCTGTGTTCTCATTTCCATTCCTACGGCCGCACCGTGATCCGTTCAAAGGAAGCAAAGGAACCTGGTATAACAATGCAAAGGATGACAAATGTCGGGCGTCGGTGACAAATGACTTTTTCTGCTGAACTCTCGAAAAGTCTCCATTTTTGGGGAGGTTTTATTCGGCAGAGAAGAGAAAGCAGGGAATAATAACAGAATGGGAGCACATTTTCTTACCTGTCAGCTGAAGTGGCGAGAGAACACAGGCGGGTGTTTTGTAGATCCGCCTCGCGTCGGCTGTTGTTTTCACACGCCGCCGCATGAATGCGAGCTTATTTTTTTTTGGGGGGGTGCCGTACGACGTTGTGACTGCGGGGCCTCATCAAGCTTCATAAAGTAAAACCATTCATCTTGGCGCTTTTTTTTGGGTGCTGTTCCCAGGCAAAAACCAGAGAGGCGCGGCCAGGCGTCATTGCGGCCATCGATCACACTTCCCATCATGCATCGTGACTGATGCTATCTATCATTTTTCCCACGGTGCGTTCCGAGAGTCCAAATACTCCGAGATGTTATGGCGCGCCCGCGCGTGTGTGTACAAACCTGCCTGTCGGGCTGTTTTGGGTTGAGATTCCGCTCGCGAGGTCGCGGGTGTTTTTGTGGAAGCGTGTGTGTGTGTGTGGGAATAACTCAGTGTGTGCATTTGCCTTTAAGATGAGACGGTGAGATGTAAGATAACACCTGGGGGCTAAATGTAAAAAGCACCTTTCAGAAGTGCATTTAAGATAAGGGAAAGGATGAGACAGCTTTATAACGCACCTACACACTCCCACTCTCCCTTTTAAAGCTGCTGCTCTGTGTGTTCTGCATAACGCCGCGTTATACGAGGCAAAGGAAAAACTCTGCCTGAGAACCTTATGGGCCGCAGTGACAGAAGAGATAGTTTGATATCCTCCCCAAAAGATTTTTTACAGTTGCCTGGTGGCACTGCGAGAGGCCCATAACACACTCTGTCTCTATTTTGCCTATAATATACTCTAGTGAAGTGGTTACGTTTGAGACAACTCCTGGCGAATATCGGAGCCGAAAAAATACGGCGCGACTCAGAGCGCGCATAAAAAAACATTATAGATCTTCTCTCGCTCTGATTTATCGAGGCGCACTGGTCAGCTCAACACAATATTTAATAAAACAGGTCGTAAAAAAAGTGCCATAAAACTGTTAAACAAGTCAAAAAATGTTAGCTCCAGCTAATGCTGAGGCGGGTGTTTCTTTATTTTCCTACTGGAATCACTACCATAAATCCGTTAGATAGTTGTAGGAACACATGGTATTTTTTCACTCACCTTAACGTTTGGTTTTTCATTCGTTGCTGGCAGCAGAAGAAGAGAAACTTTAAAGTAACACAGCAAGCGGCAGGTTGATAATGGTGATTTTCTTGGCTGTATTTTTCCCATCGATGACCTGAATATTTAAACTTCCAACACAAACCCACAGTTTTACGCTTGTACAAAAGTATGTGGGAAGTGTACCGATATCTGGCAGGCTACCTAAAGCTAAAACCGCAAACCTGTTTACCTAATTATAATCTATATGTCTCTCGTTACAAAGGCAATCTTTGCGCTTCCCCCTATAGTATCGTACACGCTCATAATGATGCATGTTTTTAGAACACTACAAAATCAATATTATAATTTTAGCTTCGAGAGAATGAGCGTCTTGAGGATATACTGCTTTTGTGCCTTGTACTGCAGGCTCACTCTTGTGATGTTTTGTCGACCGGGTTTTATTCCTATTTGCAAGCCGGGAACATTAGAGACCTCCGCTTTGCTTGCAGATAAATGCAAATTCATGCACATTTGAAAAACGGCTTTAAATTCTGAACTGAATGACGAAAGTGTCCGACATTAAGGTTGCGTGACAGCCTTGCTGGAAAAAAAAGACTTCATTCTGTGGGTTTTCTTTTTTTTTTACTGATTTCTTCATGTTGATTTTCCTTCATTGTGAACTGTTTGTGTCGTTTCTAAGCACAAACCTGGAAGACAGGGAAAAAAAACCCAAAACAATCTCATCCCCGATGAAGTTGTCCAGCCTGGCACCTTGCGACTCCAAACAAGGGAGCTCAGTGTCAGAAGCATGTTGCCTGAAGCAAGAGAGAGAGAGAGAAACCCGGAGAGCTGAGACTTCGCTGTCACAGAGGACGCGTGGAAAGGACAGGCTACAGTGGCAGCTGCTGCTGTAAAGTAGAAAGAATGGATAACAGGGGACCTATCTGCCCCCACAGTTTTTATTTTTTTTATTTACTTTTTTATTTTTTCAGCACACCACACTGAGTGTATGTGACGGCTTGGACAAACACTCTCTGGATCTCTTTCATGTGTTTTCACCCCGACACCCGGCTTCTCTGCACAATGCGAAAAGGGTCGCGTACATAGAAAGCCTGCAGCTGAGAAATATAAGGAAAAGAAACTCGTCTTTGTTGATTAACCTGATGTCCGTCTTGGCTCTGAGTGAAAAAAACTAAAGACTTTTTCACATCATAAACATAAGAAATGTGAATGCAGTGATGCCTTCAAGGACAGGCCGCAACAGATGTTTTTTTCCCTCTCTCAACAAAAGACGTCGGGCCGATCAGACCACTTTGCGAGAGGTGACACATTACACTCTGTAGCCCTGATGTTGGTGTTGTTGGGGTGACATCAGGGGTTCCCTGAGCCTGATCTATTGGCGCGTGTTTCAGCTTGAAGTGCCATTAGTGCACGTTGAGGCGAAACAAGCAGTAACACCCTCTTCGAGAAACGGCCCATTCTGCGGCCGTGTTTGTCTTTGTCAAGCTGCCGCTGACCTCAGAACACCTTCGGGTCCGGCGACGACGCGTGTGCAGAATGCCGAACAGCAGCCTCCGTAGTTTGTTTGCGCGGCGTCTCGCTGTAAGGATCCATATCACTTTGAGGTCAGTGGGACGGTCACATTGCGTTATGCCCAAAACTAAAAAAAAAAACGATCTCCGCTCTCGTTTAGTCTAAATTGCAAGTCATGAGCTATTTCTGGCGCGCGCTCCGTCAGCAGCGCGGCGTTCGGAGCGCTCCCTGATGAGCCAGGTTAGACCGCCGATGCCCGTCTCCACTGGAAATGACTTTCCAATTTAATAATTTCTCCCCCTGCTTTGCTAAAGGCCACCTGAAATATTCAGCATCCTCTTTGGAAACACAATTTCCTATCAGCGTAAGTAGCATGGAAATATAATGGGATTGTATGAGCACATACAGACACAGTGTTCTGAAAGGAGGATGGGGGGGGGGGGGGGGGTCCGTGACCGGGCTTTGGCACGGCCGTTCACTGCAACCAAAATGGGGAATATGTTAAAAAGAAAATGAAAAGATAAAATTCGAGTCAGGGTCTCAGTTGGATGACCGCCTGCACATGAATTAAACAAAAGTATGTTGTTGAGAAAATGGCTTTTTTTTTTTTTCCAGTATTGGACATGAAGGTCAGCAGTATCATTTCTGAGTGTAGTTCTCTGTGTGAGATGTACGACTGTACTCCTGAAACGCTGATCACCACAATGGCTGTTTTTTCAGACCGGGCGTTTTTTGTTTTCATGTTTACTGTCTCCATTATGAATAGCAATTGTACCACTGCACCTCTACTCACACACACACACACACACGTGTTGCTATCTTTAGGGAGACGGGGTGGGGGGTGGGGTATCACGATGCTATTACAAACTAAATCCAGGGATTCAAGTCACTGCTATCCCGTTTCCTTGCGCCTCAAACCTGCGTTTGTGCTGTTATTCTAAAAGCGAGAGCTGAAGTTGGGTGTTTTGCTCAAAACTGCATGTTGGACCAAACCAAAAGAATTCCATTGTAATCACCGTGGGGCTCCTCAGTGTAATCTTGTTGTCGTCATTTTCCAGAATGAGTCAAGTCAACAGGAACCGACGTGTTCTGGTCTGTCGGGTTAGTTCAGCAGCTCAACTCAAGTATCTGGTGCCAGTAAATAACACTTCAGTGCATCCAAACCGACTTGAGTCGACTCATTATTATATCATATTGGCCTGTACAGACTTCTAAAGCTGTGTGTTGCAAAACCTGAGTCCATTCGCCACTTGTTTAAACCAGTCGGACCTCAGTTGAAAAATTCGACTCAGTCTTTTGACTTTCCTCTGCGGAAAAACACAAACACACCTTGCAAAGCACAAATAGAATGCAGGAGCTCACACAGCAGCGTGTGACCCCCCCCTCGCACGCCGCGCGTCACTCCACTGCCGGGCCGGGCCGTGCCGGCGTGCCCACCAATCAGCTGAGTCGCAGCAGGTGCTCCTGGAATCAGCTGGTCCTCATCCCCTCCTCTGCGCCACTCCGCTCCGCCGTCTGTTTTGTTTGTTGGGAGACACCTGTTACAAAGTAGGAAACCTTATATTGGGACTTTAAATTGGTTTTCTTGGTTTTTGTTTTCCCTCCAGAGTTACTCCATCAAAGATGAACACCTGCAGCCAGATGGCCCGAAATTCACTACTTGTTTACTTGTAATGCATATTTTATTGATGCAAGCCACTCTCGTAAACTAGATTCTGCTAACTTGGTGCAAAGAAAGTTTCTTCCAGTGCGAGCAGCCTTTTTAAAAAGTTATTTCTCAATTGTTTATGTTTGATTTTAATAAGATTAAATCCAGTTTTTAATGGGTTGTATTTCTTTATTTTATGTCTTTCACATCCGCTGATTATTCCCCCTAATGAATCCCAGCGATTCTGTTTTATTTAATGTCCGCGTAATTAGTCCAGTATTTTCCTCTCTACTTACAGTGATATAAATCAAGAACACACACCATCGTGCACTAATTGAATGAAATTAATTAGACATATCAGTGGAAAACCTGTCAGTGAGACGACTGAGTAGCAATAATTCCTCAGGCAGGGCGTGATGCGAATGGGAAAAATAACCCAAACTTGCTGCAGCTCACTAATTCTACCCGCTCCCTCAACCACACCCCACGTTATCTACCTTCAATCTGTTGGTTTCTATCAGTGGAAAAAAAAAGTGTTGACGAGTATTTACAGAGTTTATGTAAAAATATACTGTCATGGTGGTTGGCGCACAGTCACGATTAGGCTCTTTGAGGCCAGAACAGAGATTCAAACCAGATATTTGCGTATGGACTTTGTTCTCTGCTGCTTCAGTGACCCAGTTTTGAGTTCAGTTCTTTTTTTCGCTCTTCCTCTCGACTCGCTTAACTTCCCCCTTTACAGTCCATCGCTAACAGGTGGAAGGACAGTGAAAGTCCAGCTGACCTGTGAACAACCCTCCATCTATTTATTAGTGTCACACATATTAAGGAGGCTGACAGTTCTACACTTGACCGGGAATGATTTTAGTTGGAAAAAAAAATTAAAAAAATCAGTATTAGGGATTATCGATGTTCAGGTTGTGACTCGACCTCTGTGTGGAAAAAACACTGACGTAGTGAGTGAGGAAAGGTTTTATCGACGAATCTCCCCGAGTGAATCACAAGCCTGTGAAAACCCGCATTCAATGTGTCACCAAATCATCGACACCCCGTCCGGTGGAGGAGGGGTGGGACAACGACTTTGGACTCCACAGTGTCCATGTGTCCACTCTACAGACTGCAGTACTTACCTGATCCCTTTTATTATTTCATGGCCACGTTCGCTCTGCTTAGAGGAGGCAGCAGCGGCGGCGCTTGATTGATTCTGGTCGGGTTCCGGTCAAGTCGGGTCACGGCAGGCGGAGGCTCGACTGCTGCCCCACTCCAATGGCCCCTCGTTGTTTTTTCCTTTAATGGAGAATCAATAGATTCACATGCGAGCGCCTTGTACAGCACGTTGGCCTCGTCAGTCATTGCTCAGGGAAACCGAAGCCGGCTGGTAACGGGATACGAGCCACGGTTATTGGGTTTCTTTTTTTTTATTTGCAGTCGCAATTTCTGCAGCGAGAGTGCACCAATAACCTTTATGCACTTTCGCATCTACCGCCACAACCCCGGTGTGCGCTCGGCGCCGCTCGCGCAAGTCTGTCGACCGGCATCAGCGTCAGAAACCCTCTAATAAGATCGGGGAAGACAGTCGCTGCCTTTTAGCCATACTAATAAAAATAACCCCCTTTAACCCCTTTGCAGGTTCACACGCAGCCTCCAGACGGCACCTCCACCCGGCGGAGCTCACCGAAGCCACCGTTTTAATGCTTTCCCCCCACCGGCGAAGCCGAACACACATACTCCCCCCCCCCTCCCCTCCCTCTTCAGAAGGGCAGGGAGGTTAAGAACAGTTTTAAGAGCGCTCGTCATTACATCAGGCTGCGTGAAAGTCTCAAACCGCACACTCATGTTCAGCCAATTCAAACATGGAGGCGGCATATTAAATGTCCTCGTGCGAAGCTTTTCCCCCCACTTACTATTTTTTTTTTTATTTTGCTTTAATAGCGGATGGAGATGCAGGCAGATGGAATGCAGGGAGGCTGAATAGCAGCCTGGAAAATGATGTTGCTCCTCCATCGCCCGTGAAGCTGAAAAGACGATTCTGAAAAAAAAAATGCCCGTGGATATAGATTCAAAGAGGAGGGAGGGGGGGAGAGAGGGAACGGAGCGGTGTGAGGGAGAAGGCATGAGGGAGATAGGGAGAGTCAGGCCGAGTAGAAAGATGAAGAGGGAATAAAGGCGAGAGGGGGGGGGGGGAGACAGAATACAGAGAGAATAAGAAGAAACAAGGCAGCTGACAGATACAACTGAGACGGGAAAGCGAGCGCAGCCTCCATTATCTCCCCATGCATTTTTTTTTTTTTTTATTCATACACTTTTTGAATTTAGGAAATTAATTTGAAACCTCCACCCCACGGCGCCCCGCTAAACTGACTTTAGCCACAGATGAAGGAGCGAGGCCGTCCCCTCCGCTTGTAACACGCGTGTCTAAACGCGGAGGAAAAGCTGCTCGCTCCGCGTTCCACTCCGCCTGGGAAACTCCCGGCCTCTTTTTCCCCCGAACAAATTCACGTCTTTAAATGATCGATAACATGAGTGGTTAAGAATCATGATCGCGGCTTCACTGCAATTACCTGATTGACCTTCCAAACGAGTCTCGTAAAACGTGTTTTGATTCAGATGGTCGGAGGGGGAACAGATGTGTTGACATAGCCGCTCTTCGATCAAAATCTCCGAATTTCCAGCCGTGTTGTTTCACTGATTCATCGCGGTTGGAAAGTTGTTTTTTTTTTTTTTTCATCCCCAGCTTTTTTTAAAAATGGGTCACTACTTTTAGTGTGTGTAAGCGAGCAGCTGAAACCAACAATGAGAACAGGAGCGGCTGCCTAGAATAGCACCGACTCGGGCCTTAAAGGATGATGCGAGTGAGGCTGAAGGGAAACAGAGCTGTGATCTGTCGGTCGTTTTGCACGATCAATATGCACCTGCATTTTTTTTTTGTCCTGCTGTAATTAGGTGTGTGGAATGATTAATGGGCATGACGAGTCTTTAACCGAACTCCTACCAAGTGATGTATTCCTCCGCTTTATTAGATCTTGCGAGACGCTGCCTCTTCACAAAGGATTTCGCGTGAAGAAGAAGAAGAAAAAAAAAAACACCTTTCGCATGCGGCACGCAGATACTTGTGTCAAAAATACCCGACAAAGTACAAAGCAGCTACTGGCTATGTTTGCGGCGCTCACGCTTCTGAAAGCCAGCAGCGAGCAAATTAAGCTCCCATCTCTCTTTGTTTCCACTTGG
>JAUESE010000048.1:9093204-9108893 GCA_032274725.1 Malacoctenus triangulatus | reverse complement strand
TGTGTGTGTGTGTGTGTGTGTGTGTGTGTGTGTGTGTGTGTGTGTGTGTGTGTGTGTGTGTGTGTGTGTGTTTATGTGATAGATTGCTCATGTGTGTGCCAGAGAGACAGAAGGAGGACAACGGAGAGACCGAATCATTGTGTGCACGAGAGAAAAGAGGAGAATTATAGCCCTCATCCTCAGTCGCTCACCACTCTCAAACCAAAGACCCGATGCGAGCTCCTCGGCGAGCTCCTCAGCAAGCTCCACTCTCAAGGAATCTCTGCTTGAAGGTTGCTTCTCCCTCCTCTCTGCATAGATATCAGCGATGGATTTTTATTCCGGAAGGCAGCGTGTCCTGGGAAGGTGTGAATAAGTTACGTCAGGAACATCACACCTTTTGGTTTTGTGAAATTGGAAAACACAGCCGGCTTCAAGGCTTCCCACTAGAATCCCTAATACCTGGCTTTGTACCGTGTGTTTTTCAAACGCAGTGCCAAATGCAAACCGCGGCGTTGTAATTTATTTCTCCCCCCCCCGTCTCGCACTTCCACGTCTTTGAGGAGGCTCTTTTCTCAGCAGAGGACTACTTTCTACTACAATTTCACTAATGTGTCCTTTCAATTGTAGGTTGCTGCACGGACGAAAGAGAAAAAAAAAAAACACCATGAAAATTCCGACCAGATTTCGATTCACAGGATGTTTTTCTTCTTTTTTTCCCCACAAACGAATGTGTCCATTCATTCATCCATCTGCTACACTTAATGTTGGGTTGCACAGGCTCACAGCTGACATTGTGCAAAGACAGGAGACACTCAGTACAGGTCACCAGTCCGTCACAGAGACATGTGCAAATGCACAGCTATTTACTATACTGTTGCTCCATCAACATCTGTTGATGTTCCAAATGATTGGCTCTTACTTTGACTCCAGAAAGGTTGGAACTCACTGCACCTCCTGCAGCACGCTGACACTGTACAAAGATTGGAATGCTGCTCTCCAGGAGAGAACGCTGCAGTTGTTGGGCTGTGGATTAGTATAGATTTGGTTCCCTGTCGAGCATTTCTGGAAGCAGGACAACGTTTGTCGGACTGACTCCAAATGCATTGCAATCTGCGTGTTTTTGCCCAGCGAACAACCGCGGCGACAAGATAAGTACGCTCCATTACAATGTGGGTTGAGCGCACTCAGTTTAAATGAAAATGGGGCCCGTTATGGCCCGCCCCCCCCTCGCATACCTTTGTTGGAGCGGTTCTGCGCGGCCCCTTTGGCTCCAGCAGACATCACTGAGGGCCATCACTAGTTTTACAGTGACCTGTGCTGGTTGTTCTCTCTCATCCGTGAATCCGGTCGGCTGACTTCAGGGGGGATAATTAACTAAGTCGAAACCACCGCAGGTGACACGTCGCGACACTCGCAGGTCGGAGACGGGACTTCAAGGGGGCCAGTCCTATAATGGGATTTTCCAGCGCGGGGTGAGAATTAGCATATCAATTGCGCGTTCCAGCCAACAAGAAAAAGCCATTAGGCCGGATCTGTAGGATATTACCACAGCAGATGTGAGGGGATGCGAGTCCTCGGCCGCCGCGCGTGTGACGGAGAGCGAGGAAAAGGGTATAACTAACAAATGAGGTCACTCATACATGAAACATAAGACGGGGCTTCTTGGTAATTAAGATTCAATTCCCCGCTCCGAGGGTGGGAAGGAGGCTGTGTTAACTCCCCACCGAGCGGGAGGCAGCTTGAGGAAAAAGCAACAAAAAAAAAGGAATCCTGTCGTAAAAGTGCGTCTTTCATCTCCTGCCGTACTCAGCTCGTGTGGGAGAGGTGGTGGGGGGGTTGACTGAGGGATTAATCGTGAAGCGTTTACCCAGAACAATCTTCAGGTGCTTCAGGTCAGACTGTTATTTTTTTTTTTTACCACTTATCACACTTTAAGCAAAATCAGTTGGGTTTTTTTTCCCCAGTCGTCCTCACTCGATTTTCCACGGCAGGACCGAAGTGAGCGCTCCGCGTCGTGAATTAATGGCGACCACACGGAGAGCTGTTGCGTCAGAGCGGGCACGGGAACGAAGTTTTCTTATCAACTTCTCACACACGCGCTCTTATTCGCCGATTTTTTATGGTTTTCGACTGTTCAGCCAAACACACACACTGAAAATGAAGACGAAAACAAACAAAGAAAAAAAAAAAAAGCCGGACCTGCACGGACATTAGTGTTTGCCTGTCTGCGGGCTGTCTTTATCTCTTGGAATGCGATCAAGGCAGTTCACAGTACAATGCGATGCCAGGCAAATATTAGCCGTGCTCAAAAACAGTCCTCACCTCTTTTAAACTCACCGAAACTCTCACGCCACCACGGCGCGTTCCCCCTTTGCAGCGACCCGCGCGGCTGCGTGGCCGCGGGTCCTGCCCCGTCTTTGTTTACGGTTGCTGCACGCCAGCTGCTCCTCGCATACTCATTAGCGCAGTAATGATGGAGCGCTCGAGACGGCGTTGGACGCCATCGTACTCGGGTCCGCGGCTGCACCCGGCGCCACCACCGCAACCGCGCGCAGCCCTAATTGGATCCACTGTGATCCCTGAACTCGTGTGGAAATAAAAAAACAAGCACGTTGAGTGATGCGGCCGTCACATCAGGTTGGTCAGTGGGAACACGAGGACGGAGGACACGTGTTTTCTGCAACACACCTGGACGCGAAGCTGTTAACGCGGCAAAGCGCGCCTTCTCTTCATTACGTTGGTGAAATAAAGTTTGCAGGTAAAAGCTCAGTTTCTTTTGACGAGGGACTCCTTCGGCTCCTGTCGTGGCACAAACACAACATCCTACCGGGCATCATTCACTCTAATAATTGCTCTGCATAATCACGCAAAGTAGCAGCGAAGGAATATAAAGTAATTTTACGACACCAACGCAAACCCCGGGCGCACACATTATGTCTCCTCATGGGTAAATTATTCCTAAAAATGGAGTCTCGCTCTAGAGTCAGACGAAACATGCTCGTTTGTTGCAGTCAACCAGGATAAGAAGAGTAAATAGTTAAAGTTACTTTGGATGCAGAGGATTCTTGAAATAATCGGTCATGTTCACTTATTTACTCACACACTCTGTCCTTATTTGGAGCAGCCAACATTTTAGTAACTCACTCTAAGAACACCTTCAGATATGGAGAAGCAGAGATAAAGCTGGACCCATAAAGGTCTCGAGGATTAGAGGAATAAAGGTCCACAGTTGAACACTTTTATACTTAACTGACCAGAAATCTAATCAAACTTTGACCATCCAACTTTTTAAAACTCTTTAAAAGAATGTTTTTAATACCTTGCAGAGTAACAAATTGGAGAGCATCCAAAGCGACAGATTTTGAAGAGAATTAAGTCTTGTTTTTGTGCTGCAATTACGTTTACTTATAATAGAAAAGAAAAAAAATGCAGCTTAAAAGTGCAATTAGGAAATATGTGACACAACAAACCTTTAAAGAAGATTTTCAATATTTTGCTGTGAGACTTTTTTTTGAGTGAGTTTTATCTTTTTTTTTTTTTCCCAGTGACACACATAATTACAGTGAGAACATTCATAAACCGAACAAAAACAGTTTCACGCTTTTACATTCAGTTCATCGACAGCAAAGACCCTCATCATATTGTTCCTTTCCCGGCCATAAATCACGAATGCATGAATAAAATCTCATCACAAATGTTTATGTCTAAGTGGGTATTTTGTTATTTTTGTCCGTCTTCTCTTCCCCCTCTTGTAATTTTGTAATGCAGTGCAGATCATCTATTTCTCTCGCTCTTCCCCCCTCTCTACCTCCCTCTCTCTCTGTTTCTCTCCCTCCATTATGTTAATGAAAAAGCATCCCTGCAAGCTACCAGGAATCTGTTTGATACTTGGTACCACCTACAAATAGTCCTGGCATGAATTCCACTCAGTGCTATCAGGACCCCACTGCTTTGAATCTCTGCCCATATCCGCCTTTATTGCTGTCATAAAGCATCCTGTCTCAGGGTGTGGATGTAGCACATGCACTTCTTGGATTCGTCCAAACGAGGGAGGCTTTTGTTGTCTTTTTTCCATTATTATTATTTTTTTATCCTCTTTTAGTCCCAGAGATGAATTTGAGCTTGGCTGAAGGTTTGGCAACATTTCCACCAACTTCTCGTTTTATTCTGTTCATTTATCTCTGGGAAAAGCTTCACTTGGCACCGGTGTTCTTTTTTTCTCCTTTGTTTTTCTTCCCCCCTCGTCTCTGTGAAGTCTTTTTTTTTTTTCTTCTGTGTTTCACCGCAGCAGCACCGGAGCCAAATCTGTTACTTAGCATGCTTTTGTTGCGGCTGTTGTTAGCATTGCATGTTTCGGTGTGATTTCAGCGGAGCCAAACACGAGCACAACACTCTGGATTAAGAGTCTATTAGAGTCTAATGTTGTCACCGCGCCACACTTGCCGAACGTCATGTCGAGATTTACAAACCCGAACAGTTTCATTCAGTTCAAAGGTCGCGGCCCCACTGGGACCCTCTCCTTTGGCCTTTCCATTGATATCATATCGTACAAAGCGTCTCTCCCTTTCACTATTTTTTCCAAATGGTCTCTTTTTTTTCTGTGTCGCTATTCCTCACACAAAGAGATACGATCATGCATTATTTATGTCATTGATCTAATTTATTTTGAAAAGCCAGAAAATATACAGAAAAAAGGAACTTTGCAGTCAGATTTTGAAGCTTTTTTTTTTCTCTGAAAGTCACTTTAAGGGCTCGGTGATTATGAATCATACTTTTGCATGAATCATCCCCACTGTAAATGCAAAGGAAGTGATGTCCTCCATGTGTAAACAACAAGAGCATGTGCTGATTTACTGGCAGAGAAAATGTCGTTTCTCAGTGAAGGGTGACAGCATGGATGGAGTATGCATGCAAAAACAAAGAAATAAGTTCCCAACTATTGTCTCAGAAACCTCCAACTTCTCTGACTGGAACGAATAAATGGCCGTCCGTGTTGTAAAGCTCCAGAGGAACTTAGAAGGGGTCACAAGCAGAGGAATTCACTCTGTCTGGTATAATTAATGAATCCAGTGTCTCACCAAACTCCCCCTCTTGCCCATCTTTCTATCTCTGCTCCTGGTGTGGAGCCTTCCACAGAGTTGCGAGGCACAATGTTAGTCACATGTAAGTTGCCAGTTTTATACCAGGCTATTAAAATTAAAAGGCTCTCCGAAAAAATCCAAACTAATGAGGGTGAAATTTGGTGTTTTTTATTTGCGAGGTTTAACCTCATCTGAAGCTTCACATCCTCCCGTAATTATGCTTGAGGTAAAGTGCTAATTGGGTGACCAAATTCACATTCTACATTCATCTATATATAGTCTATAAAAACGTATTTATATGAAAAACGATTTTTTAAAAAGACATGAAAAGAGAACACGGGCTTAAGTGGCTCCCTGCTGCACAGGCTGATTGACCTGCAGGAATTCAGTTCGGCCTGTTTTCCGATGATGAATATCTGTGGAACCCGAAAAAATGGACCTCCTCCAAAACCTGCGGGGAATAAATCCTGAAAGAGCAAAGACATAT
Source organism: Malacoctenus triangulatus (assembly GCA_032274725.1). NCBI lineage: Eukaryota > Metazoa > Chordata > Actinopteri > Blenniiformes > Labrisomidae > Malacoctenus > Malacoctenus triangulatus. Next base: position 9,103,343 of record JAUESE010000048.1, on the reverse strand, counting down.
TGGAGGCAATCATAATATTTCTTCTTAACACACATTTTAATGATGTAAAAAACCAAAGGGTGCACTTGGCCCCAATCATCAGACTGACAGGGAGTCGAGATGGAGAGCCGAGACTGCCAGCATCGCGCCCATACGCGACAAACTTGGACGTTTGCTGACTTTTCACAACATGACTCGTGTTTTTTTTTTTCTTGCCCTTCCGGAAACAAATAAACCACATGTATGAATGATTCAACTTCAAATTTTTACAAACGAAAAATCAAAGTCAGTCGCTTGCTCTGCATAATCACAGTCGACGGGCACAAGCGCGGGAGATCCGAGCTGTCCTCAAACCTTGAAATATTGATGTGTCCGGCCCTTGGGAGCGCCGGCTCAGCATCAGCTGCGCAGGAGCTGACAAGAGAACGGACACCTGGGGCTGGCTGCAGGCCCATAATTGCTATTTTTCAGGAAAAAAAATCCCCCCCCCACCGTGTAATCTCTCTCAAACAAATGGCTGGTGGCAGGAAAAGAAATGTCTATTGAAAGCTGATGAGATATTCTGACTGAAGGCTGAACAGCCATCACTTCCAGTCCACGGAGGTGGAGAAGCTTAGGCTTTATTTTTTATTGGAATTGACTTCTTCCCACAATTTTGCCGAGTCTGACAGAAGGAAAAAAAAAACTGGTTCCCTTCAGGTGATGCTCAGGCAGGGCAGCGCTGTGTTTGGGTGCCCAATAAATCGCTTCTACTCATAAACTTGGCACAAGACAGAAAAAAGGGAATATCGTCAACGTGCTCCGACCGGGTGGAGGCGCGGGCGGCTTGTTACTGTTCTCACAGCCATCGTCATCACAGCTGGTTGTTACCCGTCATCTGCCCACGTCTTCAAGTTCTCACCCACAAAATTCGGCTGTGTGTACCACTTGCACGAGTAATTGTTAACCAAACCTTGACCCAACCGTAACTTTGGTCGAAGTTTGAAATACTTTCCACCCACATAATTGCCAAATTTCTTGAAAACAATGTGATTTTTGTCCCGAATGAGACAAAAACAAGTCCCAATAATGTGAGGCTATAAACAGAATATGATCCTGACTACATGATAGGAAACAAACACATGCCCGTGTATAAACACACACACTCACACACAATGAAATACTAAAAATTATCCAGCTCTAATGGATTCCATGAAGTCCTCCCTGAATCGGTGGTCGCACCTCAACCCATCATGATGTTATTCAGTTACTGAGTCGTAAAAGATGAGGTGTCCTCCGCTGCCAGAGAGAGAGAGAGAGAGGGACGGCAGATCACAAAGGAATACTGGCTATTACTGACTGAAAAATACAGATGAGTTAAAAGCTTTTTTTAATATATAAGTTGGAGGGCGGATTGAATAGTGGCGTAATTGAATTTCCTGTTTTTTTACGGGGGTTTTTGGGGTCTTTTTCTTCTTTACAAAAGACCTCATTATCCAAATGCAGTCATTTCTCAGTGGACGTGTATCAGCATAGTCAAGCAGTGTTTGCATATGTATAATGAGCCACTACGTCTCTGTTGTCTTTTGTGTTTTTGGTGAGATTTTTAGGTTGTCTCTCTGGCGGGCGTTTTAAAGTTGTTCCCTGCTGTCCTGACAATCAGCCGCGATCACTCACTGTCAACCGAGATTAACTGTGTGTGTGTGTGTGTGTGTCTTTTGACTTCACTGGTTCCTTCACTCCATTAGTTCTGCGGCATCCGAATCGGTCGGAACAATCAGAAGGCTGGATGTGCAGAGAAGTCCGTTGTGCTTAATTAGCTCCACGTGCCGCCCGCCCTGCAAGAAATCACCATCAGACGTTATTTTTCTGCAAAGATAATAGTTGCACAGACGTCCTTGCCGTGGCACAAAAAGAAGGTCATGTTTTCAGGGTGACTGAGCTGAACGGGAGGATTGAAAGTTGCGAATCACAGCTGAAGAAGTGAACCTTGAGGTAACTGCCCCCCCCCCTTCCGGTGTCCCCCTCAGGTGTCACTCTCAAGGCATTCGCAGGTCTTTCTGTCGTGATGCCGCAGAATTGTGTTTGTGGGTCAGCCTCATCACGCTTTGGCTCAGGGTGGCCCAAATCCAGGCGTCCATTGAGGGTTTCTAGAGAAACAAATGAAGGTTCCGGCGAGCGGTCTGTTTTTCAGGCAGCTGACATCACATCAGCATCCCGAAGGCTTTTTCGACAGGAGAGACAACGCTGAGCACTTACCACATTACTTTTGTTCACTCTGAATTTTACAGAAACTAATAAAACTCTCAAAACCAAAAACAATCCGAATCTGTCGCAGCGCCACAATAGTTAATATTGACAAAAGCGCGCCATCAGTTGTTGTTTAAGCAGCAGTAACAGATCGAAAAAATTCATTTAATGTGCATGGATACGTGATTTGTGGCAGAGCTCACCTTCTTCCAGCTCTGCTTTTTGTTTCACACCAAAACAAATTAAAGAAAGATAAGAATTGTCAACACGCACACGCATGGGCCAGGACAGCCTTCCAGTTCATTACCACCGTCTCCAAGGAAACGGGCCATCTAATATTTTGCCTGGCATCTCAGCCTCTTGTCATGTAAGGCAGCTCCTTCTTTTGTGCGCTGGTGAGTCTGTCAGTGTTTGGCTTCACTGGGATGTTTTGGCAAAAAGGACCATTGACGAGATGGTCCAGGGGGAATAAAAGGGTTTGGGAGCTTCTGTGAAAACGTTTCCTGCATTCACAGAGAGACTGACGACGCCTCCAATCTCTGTTTGTCTCAAACCGGGCCATTATTTACAAGAAATCGCAAAATTTAGAGATTAGAAAGACTGTGCTTTAGAGGCTAATACTTCACTTTTTTCTTCTAAAATAGCAACAATGCTGTGTAAACTGCCTGGAGTGTCACCACCTCCTATTGAGTCGGGAGCCTCCGCTGTTAACTCCTCCTAATTAGGCCCGAGCAAATCAAAGCAGCTCATTTGAAACGGTGCACGACGACAGAACTGCTCATTCTGTTTTGTGCAGTTCATCTGTGTCAAAAAAACCCGTACCTCCTGAGATCTCCCACTTACACGACCATGTGTCCTCGCGCGTTTGTTCGGGCGAACGTCGACGTCGCCTTTGATTGTTCTCCACCTCGGGTTGGCGTGTTTGAGTGTGATCCCCGTCCAAATATAGCCGCTCGTTCAAAAATTGTACATTTTCTTGCCTCCAGTGTCTCTTGCTCCTCTTCTCTGGCTCACTTACTTTGACCCCCCCTCTTGTTTTTTTGCTGTGAAATCCTGCAAACAGAGAGCAGCGACTGGTCACTGCTGGAGTGTTACAACAGCGACCAGCGGGGGAGTGAAAGCATTTAAGTGGCTGGGCCAACAGACGAGGCCCGTGTGGCTTTTTTGTGGAGACGAGCGCACTGACTCCATCAGTCGCCAAGGCTACGCGAAGATTCTGATGGAAAAGTTTGTTGGAATGTGTAAATAGGCAGCTTCTGTGAGGACCAGGATGTACTCGAAAGTGAATTACTTGACACATTTTTACTCATATCTCCTTCGAATGCTTATTTCTGTTCATTACGGTCAGCCGTTGGCCCCCTACTTCCGGCTTTTTGCAACTTATAGTTCAGAAAAACTTATCCATGTGGCAACACAATGCCGCCATGGATAGATAAAAGGCTGAGAAAGGAAAGAGGAGGAGGACAGAAGCAAGTGGGCAGTCTCCCTCTCCGTCTCCGTGTCGTGATGGGAAAGAATTATCTCCCAAAAGACTTGACCGCTGGCATCGGCAGACCAGCACAGATGTCTGTGGAGGAGGCCTTTTTTTTGGCGCTAAGGGGATAGTGAGGGTGGCGAATTGAAGGATTATACTGAAAGACAGAGGCGGGGAAGATGCTCTGGAGCGACAAGTCGACAGACACAGATAGGTGCAGTTTGATTTTTTGACAGGAACAAAAGAGCCTGTGGCTGAGACGGAGGAAAAGAAGAAGAAAAAAAAGCCCCAAAGAAACTGAGGAGCTCATCAGCGGTGCTCAGTATGCTTTCCTCCTTCCTTACTTATGCCACTTTCAGGCATATAAATAGCCCAAGGGCACGAGCCCCCCCACCTCCCCACCCCGAACTGACAAATAAGCAAAGCAACAGCAGTTCGTCTCAGGACGGTGCTGCGGGTGAGATGAGGTGACGTCGGGGCGCCGCCAAGCATGACCTGGGAGCTATTAATCCTTCAACATGTGTCAAGAATGAAAATGAAGAGATGGGAAGGAGGAGGGGGGCGGGGGGTGGTGGCAGTGAATTAGGGAAGCGATTGAGAGGAGGGAGGATGAAAAAAAAAGGGCAGGGAGTAAAGGAGAGAAGATTAGGAGGGAGGAGGGGGAAACAGAGGGAGAAGGGAGGAGAGGGGAGTCGATATGAAGAGGAGAGGAGTGAGAGGAGTGATGAAACCACTGGGGAGGGTTGCCAGTCGAGGGGAAAAAAAGTAATATGTGAAGGAGAAATGTATGAAGTGAGATGAGGGAAGAAAATGGCCAAACAAACAACTGATCACCTGCCTGATAGATTTCTTTCTTTGTTTAAGTTTGTGATGCAGCCACAGTTACGAACTTATTTCAGGTCAAACGTCCCGTGGCAGAGGAAACTCTCACATACACTGATACACACACGTCGAGATCCACACCCTCTCGCTCTGAATTCCCAATCTCCACTCCTCCCCCAAGTCTTCAGCAAAAAAAAAAAAAAAAGCTAACTCACCCTCCTCTTGAAGATAGAGATAAGAGAGGAGAAAGAGGAGGCGCCCTCCTTCTCTCTGAGGGGGTAATTGAGGAGGGGGTTGGGTGTAATGAACACTCTCTTATCGCCTCTCGCGCCTCACTTCCTGGAGACGGCCTCCATGAAGCGTAACTAAGACGCCGGTATCGAGGTGCGGCGGCGAGGGGGATGCATCATTTTACCAGGTTACCGCTGCAGCTGGGACCTGAAGATGATGTCAGTTTGCTGAAATCTCACACACACACACACACACACACACACACACACCGCTCCAACAAGGCAGTCAGACCACGATAGAAAACCTGGCAAGGGTTTATCGTGAGCTTGTTAATTTGGTAAACATGCACTTTGAACTTGATAAGGGAGTTTGTTCGGCGTCGCCCAGGGACACCGGTACAGTTAATTGAAGATTCAGAGGAAGCTCATTCACAGGAGAGTAAGAACAAATAGTAAACACAGATAACAGGCGGTTCTGTGATTCTCAATTCCCTTCGGCTGTGATCGGCAATAAATATGAACGCTAACAAGAGGCTGGTGGAGCCGCTCGGTCCAAAAGGTTGGTGGTCCGATCCCCCCCAACTCCCCCTTGCCAATGAGTCAGAGTGTCCTTGAGCAACAGACTGAGTCACAAGTCACTCCCAGGCCAGCGTGTGTGTGAGTGCCTCACATGGCAGCCGCGGTCTATGGTGTATGAATGGGTGAATACGACCCACAGTGTCATTCATTCATGAAAAGTCTGAAAATTGTATCGACCGCATCGCGACTTTTCAAGGTCAAGATTCCTCACAGTTATGTGAAAAATCGTATTATAAACAATGTGTTTAGATTCTTTATATACAATACATATCCTGTAAAGCATCACATGGATGAAATATCATTTGTTTTAGACACTGTAGAAACCTTAAAAGTATTTGCATGTTCTGTTTTTCGTATAAATACAAAAACATTCAGTCTATTTTAGCTGCAAGTCCGGTTGAGTTACTCTGATCTGATCATTGATACTTCTCAAATCCTAATAAGATAACCGAAAGGCACACAATCTATTCTTGAAATGCTTATCTTCATTCTGCAAACGAGACGGATGCTGCCGCCGTTGTGATTAAAAGTCAAGCCGCAGTCACGAGATGGAGTGCAGTCATCCTTCACAGCTCTCCACTCGTAAAGAGCGCCATGTCCCCCTCTTTGTCGCAGCCGCGCGTTCCCCTCAGCAGCCCGGCCCGACTGGCTGAACTCAGGCGCTCCCGACGCCGAGTGCCAATGTGACTCTCAAGGGCCTCAATTAGAAACAGCCAATCAAATGTCATCACAGCATGCTCGTGTGTGTGTGTGAGTGCGACTGCGCGCTTGTGTGTTTCACCGTGTGTCACAGCTGCATGCAGCTACGCACAAGGCCTTCCAGTTAATGAGGTGCTCATTAACGAGCCTCTACAGCCTATAACACCTTCTTCTTTTTCTTTTTTTTTCCTTTCCGAGGCCTTGTAAAGTTCGTCCTCTCTGAAATCAACTTTTACAAGGTAAACAGCTCGAGAGTCAGGAGGGAGGACACGCACCAATAGTCATATTTGAAAGAAGTGTAATTTATTCGGCGACGCACGGTGGAAATGTTTGGTGTTTGAATAAGAGGACAGCAGTCACCCTGTGGCCGGAACTGTGCTGAATGAAACAAATTAAACGGGTTCCACACGGAAGTTGTGTCCCGAAGCAAATACTTCTAAGGTGCCCTTTGACTAAATATCAGCGACAGAGTCTCGCTGTGATCATACTTGAGTGCATATCGGTTAGCGTTTAGCATCTGACGTCTCTTTTTAGACTTGCTCGACCATGCTTGCCTCCTGTCAGTAACACTGTGTGCAGCCTTCGACACACTTTATTCAGTATCTTTTCAATCGGGAGCTGATGGACAGCTTGAACGGTTAAATGTCTCAGTCACTAAACTGACTCCATTAATGATGGAGTTAATTCACTGAGGAGTTCCTTTTTTTTAATCTATTTACATCAGCCTGTAACTCAGTTAAGTCACTCTTTATAACAGGTTGATCACCTTTCATTTCACTCCAAATGACGTGGGGTATTTATAGCCCCTCATTACTCACCTCAGCAGTGACATCTTCTCGATAGGAGATAATTGGGACCAAATTTTCTCTGTTCATACAGTCACAATGGGTTTTTTTCAGAAGGTTTTTTTTTTTTAATTACATCCTTCCTATGTAAAAGGTTAAATGTGGGAGGGGGGACACACCAGTTTCAGAGTATCGACTGACCGGCGCTAACACTCACCAAAATCCCCCACAGGACTCTCCGTCTTCCTCGTTCCCTCAGCCAATCTCTTTTAATCTGTCCCTCCTCTCACCGACCCCCACAAGCCCCCTGTGGGGAACAAAGCGATGCCCGTTGCTTCAGTACAGAGAGCTCAGAGTGCGGTCTAAGCTTCTTGCGCACAGCACCTAACTTCCCTTCCCTCAGCCATGCCCCCCCCTTTCCACCACCACCACCCCCACACCCCCCCAAAAAAATCTTGCGGGAGAAGGTGAAACACTTTTTTTCCCAGCTCACTCCGAGCTCTTTGTCGCGGAGACACATTCTCCTGCCCGTAATTACCGGACGCGGTCGCTGTTGGACACCACCTCTGTTGGACACCATCTGCCGGGTCGCCTCAGGAACCGGGCGCCGTAGAAAAAGCACCTGGATCACTGAAGCGAAGGCCGCGTCTCCCGTTCAGGGGGTTGTTTGAAACGTCTGCGCTTTTTTTCTGTAACATTCGCGCAAGCTGAAAATGTTCTAAGAAGTATTTACAGAGGCCGACTGTGTTTGCGTGTCCTCTGCATCGTCGACATAGGCGGGGGGGGGATTCCCTTGCGCTCTGTGGAGTCATATTTCGTGCAAAAGCCTCATTATCAAAGCGCATGCAGAGGGTAATAAAAAAAAAAAAATGCTTCTCACGCGGCAAAGTTTGAGCGGGAAGAAGATTTCACCTCTTGTGTTCAAAGGAAGAACGATTTAAAAGAACAGCTTGTAAGGATCACAAGGTGAATGCTCACAAGGCTTTGCAGGCAAAATGGCTTTCTTTAGGCTGAATGAGGGAGGGAATCATATCCTCCAGCTCACGCTTCAATGAACAGGTCCGGCGAGACAATTTGCCAGAAAAAAAAACCCCACTTGAAACACAAATGAGAGAGAATCATCTCGCTGTATATCAAATGGCACCATGTCAACAAGGTGACAGCAACAACTAGGAAAACAATTATTTGAGTGCTTTGCTTTTTTCTCTCTCTCTCTTTCTCCTTTAACTTTCAAAGGCAAGATGTGGTTCGAATAGTTTTTTTGTTCCAAACAAATAGTGAGTGACATTTGTTTAAAACAAATAACAAACAAGCAAAAAGAAACTATGCATGCGTAGAAATGTACAAAGATGTAACACATTTTACTGTTTCAGCATCAACACTGCACTTTACAGGATCAGTCACGGCCACATGTTCACACAATGGTCGACGTCTTTGTCAGGTGTCCTCATAACATTAGGAGCTAGTTGGGGTTCGCTGTCTTGCCTGAAGACAGTAAAAAAAAGACATGTCGTTTGTGTGATTCACACATTGTCCCTCGCCCACACACACACACACACACACACACACACACACACACACACACACACACTGAAACTCTTACTAAAACAGTGCCCACGAGTCACTCTGCAGGCTTGGTCGTTTCAACCACTCGTGTAGCCGCGGGCTTCTCAGCTACTTCTGATTGGTCAGATATGTTTTCTGGTGGAGGCAGAGTACACCAGCACACACACGCTCACACAGCTTAGTCACCAAACCAGCGTGTGTGCATGCTTTCAGGTTGTGGGAGAAGACCAGTGAATGTAAGAAAAAAAAAACAGAAAGCCTGGACTCATGATGGATTTTTTTCTTTTGTATCTGTACACCAGGAATCACACCACTGTCATCTCCCAGCAGTGAATGCTGTCAAGGGGGAAAAAAACACCTAGCAATCAATCTCTATAGGAAGAAGAAGCACCGGTGGGAAGGTAGAGCGAACAGTTAGCACCGGCTGCTGCGTTTGACATCCATCCATTCAGTATAACACTATCAATAATCCACGAGGATATAGAAGTGTTGGATAGCCTAATGAAACGCAAACAGCCACAGTTGCTAATTAATGTAAATGGCGAGCTAATGCACGTGGCTTCGTAACCTTCACACGTAAAGACAGGCAGCGGCGACGCCGAAAGGTGTCGGTGCCGTAACTTGGGATCGTTTGCAGCTTGAGCGGCTGCCGTTAAAACCCATCTGTCCGCAGACAAAAGCAGTGCCGGCCCATCTGGGTCCCCCCCCTCCCCTTTCTGGCATCCGGGGGACCTTGGGAGCATTCAAGGTTAATGCCCCCCTTATTAGGCACAGCCATCCCACCCACACACCCCCTGCAATGGCTTCCCCCTCTCTTTAATGTATGAGGTGTGTATGTTAAGGATTGCACAGCGCTGGTTAAGTAGAGGTTTTGCCTCCATGCGTCCGTCCTCCAATTATCCTCTCATAATGATGCGGAGGCTGCTGCTGCTGCAGCTGGAGAACGCCCGCGCTGACATGTGGAACCAAGATATACTAAACGGTTTCCAATGAAGACCTCTCCCTCACAGCAACGACGTGGTTTCGACTCGCTGATGCGCGTATCCTGTAAAACACGTTGGTTGCTCGAAGGCCTGACGGAACGTTTGCACAGTGAGGCTGGTGGAGTGATTATATAACAACTTATTCGGGTAATGAACACCTTTCACCAAGCTGGTCCGGACAAGGGGGGGAAACGAGTCTGACCGCGTCGCTCAAATGTTGCCACAACATTCACGGGCAGTCGCTTCGGGAAAAAAAAAGCGATCACGTTCCTCCCACAGTTTAATGTTCAAATGAAGTGTGACAGAAATAGCTGGCGTCTAATTTCCTCCTTTTTTCTCCTCCCGGTTGGCCAATCACGGAGCAAAGTAGGTGCAAATGTCAGAATGACAGTTGGGAAAAATTGTCAATCTCGAGCCGCTGAGGACAAAGACATTTGACACTTGCAAGGTGTTGATGATCTGTTGGCTGCGTACTTCGCATAGTCCTAATTCCTTTGGTTTCACACGTTAAACATTACAAAACTGTGACATTCGAGCTGCTGGCGGCAGCAGCACCGACTGTTTGAAGGAACAAAAGGAGCTCAAAAGCTCTCGTACCTATTTGAATAGCCACATTTAATGGAGCAAAGGGTCTGTAATGATGGCTTCTTGTGACTTTAATGAGCCTGTCTTTTGTTCTTGCGGTCTTGACATCGTGAATGGTCTCAATGGAGCTGACATTCATGTTGCTCTCACACACAAGTTGGGACAGTTGTGCTGCTCTGTGTGTGTGTGTGTGTGTGTGTGTGTGTGT
>JAUESE010000048.1:9034319-9048244 GCA_032274725.1 Malacoctenus triangulatus | reverse complement strand
ATTATTGCATCGCCGAAACATTGCTGCTCTGACAGCTGCACAATCGGTTGGTGATTTGGTGACTGAGGATTTAACAGGCTTTAGAGAGGCCGTTCTGTTGTCTATGGAACAAGTTTGAGGAGGTTTTCTCTGTGTCGGTCGAGTCTCTAGAGGCAAGTTAACTGCGATCCTTCAGGCAATGCACATGGTCAGCTAAAAACCACCGGTTATTATAGTCATATCCAAACCAGGACTGATTAAAATCAGGCCCTCGCATCATTACACCAGCAGCAGCAGTTGCGGCTGCCAAGTCAGGTTGTGTCCATGAATCCTCACCGCTGAAGCCAAACTGTGCCACCATCAGGAAAAGATGATTCGTGAGACGCCGCTTTGGTTTCCGAGCCCTCACCGTCCAGCTTTTTGGCGAGAATTTACCCACTTTGTCCTTTGATTTCTAATCTTGGCTGGCCAGAGCGGATCTATCATGGTCCTCTGCCGCTGCCGCTGCAGCCAATCAGCCTCCAGGCTGGACGTGCTGCACTCTCTGAGATGCTTTCACTCCGTACACTTTTTGAGAAGCACCAAACTGAATCAATTCAGACTGTCGGTCAGCTCCAACTATCAGGCTTTTCTCTTGTGACCTTGAACTTCAAATTTGAATCAAATGCATTCAGTTCCACCAGGTCCTACTGACACAATATGACAACATGAATGGGCAGAGAAACAGAGTTCTGAGTTGATTCTGTTGAAAAAAAGGACAATTTGCATTCATTTAAAAAATGTGGCCTTACAATCTGTAAGTGAAACACTTTTAAAGTCTATTTTTCCCTGTGAACGTTCATTTCAATCAGTATCATTCGGTCATGGATCTTCAGCTCTTGAACTGAGTGACTTTTTGGAGGTTGAGTGTGTAAAAAACATTGCACATTTTACCACTGACGTGTCAGACACACTGAAACAAAAACAAGGTAATCTCAGCTCTCCGACTCAATTCATTAGAACTCGATGTACTTTCCATTTCAGCGCATATTGCAAGACGAGATGAAGTATATTAAATATAGCTCAACAGCAAAACACTTCCGCCGCCACCAAATCTTATTCCGTATCATTTATTCAGCCATCACCTGGTTGCCTGGGAGATCCCGCTCCCTGCGAGCAGACGGGGGGAAAAAACACAAACCGACTGTGTGAGTTTGTCAGGATTATCGTCCGGATTTCAAAGTTGCAGTGTCACTAACTGAATGAGCTCAGACTTTTTATCATCGGTCTAATCTGTTGGTTTCCAGGTTACGGAGGAAGAAAGTGTGAAATCAGTTCATCTCGGCTGACGTGAACCACCAAACCTGTTTCTCGAAGTCGGCCGGAGATAAAATTCCACAAAGAAAACACGCGAGGGAGATTCGATCTGAACTCTCACCTCGGGGGGATTCTTAGCGCAGCTAAACGTTCTGCTCATTATTTTTTTCCCTCACTTGTGTCTCTTTCCAAACTCCACTGACCAGAACAGCCGCCAATTTATCAGCCAATCACTGCAGTTCATCCAGGGTCAACGCTTTGTTAAGTGGAGCACCACATTTTACGGTTGGCTCTGCTGATGAATCTTTAAATCGTTCGCAAACGGGCCTAATTACAGGAAATCAAAGAAGTTGGATTTGGAAGAGCAAAGTTGTGACTCTTGGATGGAAGTAAATCATTAATACAAGATGCTGATTATATTTTGCCCACATATTCAAAGCTGTATTTGTCGAATACAAAAAAAGACCTTCCATTATCCGACGGATCTATCACAGAAGTTCAGTATCATGATGATGATGATGAGGATTGTCGTAGCATCTTTCTCATTCTGTCTCTTTATAGCTGCCTCATGACAGGCAGTGAGGAAAACAACACGAGTGCTACACCCCTGCTGCTCCGTCTTCCTGCCGCTCCGCCTCTGCCGCGCTCCGCTTTTTGTCTCTCCGTTGAATTCTGAAGTTTTTTTTTTAACTCGCCCATTATCCCTCTGATAACGCAGCCGTCGTCTAAACACCATTTTTATACCTTACATGGGATTGCAGGCAGGGGGAAGAAGTTTGGTTGCAAAAAAAACAAAACAAACAAAAGAAAAAACAAGCCAAAAAGAAAAAAACCCAAACAAGCATCGCAGCGTCGAACACAGCGAAGCTCTCAGCCTGCTGCAACGCACACAGCAGGCCTCATATCACATTACACGAAGAAGAAAGAGCAAGCTGACAAAAAAAAATGAAAATAATAGAATCGCGGCGCAGCAGAACAAGCCTCGGATCCACTCATACGCTTTGGGAGCGGCCCGCTTTTCAATCTTGCTTTCTCAGGTGCGGGGAATCTTATCTTGGCGCCGACAGGAGTGGGACGACCCCGAGTCCAGCTCCGGTCCGCAGGACGGGCCGCCTTCCTGCGCGAAATCCCGGAGTCTTAACGTTTCCCTGCACTTACGATACTCCGGCATGCAGACCCCGAGACGCTGCCTGCTGGAGGGCCATTCCCTGAATGCTGCTGGTTGTCCCAGCAACTGCCCGGGCGTGTCGGGGGATGGAAAAAGCTGAAGGAAAAACCGACGATGGCTCTTTTTCTCGATAGTACAATGTGTAGCCTGTGTTTCATGAACTATAACAAGTAGCACAGTAATCCTGGGACAGTAGAGTACCAATCAACAAATGAGGCCACGAGCACTGGCTGCCTCAGCATGGCAGGTCGGATTAACACATCAGGTCGCATTTCGAGGCGAATCTTCAAGAACTAGACTTTGCTCGATGCTCGAAAAAAAGTCCATTGTATCTTTTATTGTAATTCTAATTTCTGTTAAGGAATCACTGTGCATAACCGGTCAGCACAAGACCGGGAGCAACCGCAAACCAACAATATATTTCCACCAATTTAACACAATTTCTGTGCGAACTGCATTCATCTGTGTACAGTATGTTGGTTTCCAGTGTTTCAACAGCAGCCTCCAGCACTGGTGAGGTGTGAAATTATACACTGTGATTAGATGCTGAAGATATTGTTATGTTATTTTTCTTTTAACAGCAGGACCACCAGAAAGTGCTCGTAACAATGAAATTCAAGGTCTGATTGGATCTCGGTGAGTTCCTCACAATAAGGAGTTGAAGGCATTCTAATTTTCTGACTCTCGGGTCTTTACAGAGTCGAAAGTGTCTTCCTGCTCATTTTAATACAAATGGAGTCTGATTAAATGTAAGAAGAAAAAAAATATGGAGATGGAGCGCGGTGATGTTATGATGCCATTATTCACTCGGAACTGGAGTGGAGGACAAACGATCCGCGTTTCATTTTCCTCCTTTCCTCACCGACTCGGACCACTTCGGCCCCTCTTGGCGCGCTGCCCCCCCTCCCCCCCTTTCGGAGGTCGGGTCTCGGGAAGCCACGTCCGAGGACGATTCATCACGCCGCCAGTCCCGAAAACGCCGGTAAATAGCCACATCTTATCGCGCGCGGACTGAAGAGCCACACGCGGCAATTCCCCCCCCCCTCCTTCTCCCACCCTAATCCCTCACGCTCACGACTCCGACCATCCTCTTTAAATTAATCTCGCCTCGGAGCGTGGAACAAAACGCCTGCGAGGCGGCGGTGGCGTACAGTATTATTCATGGGAGTCGAACAGACGAAGGACCCACGGCGCGGATGTACGACCAAACCGATGCTCTCAAACAGTTCCTTTTTTGGCCCCAAGGATGTTTATTTGAAATTATGTACATGTGATGTGGAATATCTAATATGTATGTTTATCTGGGCGTAACATGAACTGACACCGCAAACAGCATCGTTTATTGCCTGGAAAAACACATCGCCATACACATTGTTGTTTCCGTTCAGCAGAATGCGGCGATAAAAATCTACAACCTCGGTCTCAATATCTACTCAAGACCAATCAATGGGTTGGATGTAGCTGAACTATGATGTTTGACTTCCTTCTCTGTTTATGTCATAATTACTTCACACACCATACATACATACAAGGCTGTATTTTGGTTATAATTGCTACTCACACATAAAGTAGTTTTACATGGTTTCCATGTTGCTGTTGTGTAAACTGCACAGGTTTTAATTCATTCATAGAATCCACGTTTCTTGTTGTTGCCACCAGGTTGCTACATTTCTGTACCCTAATAAGGTCCATATATGATATTGTCAGCATAATTTGTCCCCCCCCAACCCCAACCCCAGCTGGAGGGCAAACAAAATTGATTGTCAGGAAGACGGAAACAACTTTATTGGCAGTCGTTTTTTCCTGCAGGTGAGTTGAGCTGATTACACTCGTGTTTTTCTGCATGTGTGTGCGTGTGGGGTTTCTATGTCAGAGGGAATAAGGGGGTGGGTTAGGGGGGGTTGGGGTTGCCAAGCTGTAATTTGGCTCCACCGGCAGACAGATGAAAGGCAGCAGTAAAATAATAGAGTGAACGTTATGCATCCCTGTTCAATTACATGCCTACGAAATGGCTTTCTTTTCTCCGCGCCTCCTCTCGTGATTTATTCAAACGAGTCGGGTTCGTGGTGGAGCACCGGTCTCCTGCTCCACCTCTGCGCTCCCCCTTTTCTCTGCAGCCCCTCCACCTTCTACTCCACCCCCCACCCCATCCTGCTTCAATCTTTCCAGTTCGTTTCCTTATCTGCGGACTGTAACTTCACCAGATAGCTGCAGAGAAAGAGACCATAGTGCTGCGCTCTGTTGAGTGCCAAATGCTGATTGATTGAGGAGCGGAGCGCCGGCGGCAGGTGTGCCGCTGACAAATGTATAAGGCCTCGGAGAAGGGAGTTAAACCTGCGGCTAACAGAGAGTCGGAGAGCACAGCGGAACGGGCTGAGCCCGCTGCCAAACGCGCTCGCCTAAACGGCAGTCGGGAGATCTCGCCGGTAAATCGACTTTTTGTTTCTACGACACGCAAATAGGCAGGCGTCTGTTTGTTGTTGGTGCTGTTTATGTCACAGTTCACCATGCAGTGAATAGTGAGCGACCTTTTAGTCCTGTATGTTTGACTGTCGCACGATGAATTGAAATATTCAGAGAACAAATTGAAGTTTTTGTTGTTTTTTTTTTAAATCTTTTTTCTGCCATGTCTGTTTTTTTTATATTTTGTTGCGTAAAAGTTCAAAACTGAAATTGTTTGTCGCATTTCGCCGAGTTTGCTTTTAAAGTTTCGAAACAGCAAAGTTTGTAGGCATAGGAAATACATTATGCAGTGACAACACCTTAATTGACTATTGTGAATAAAGTTATATGTTCTGCATTAGTTACTCAGATCCGCATTGCATGAAAACATGCTTGTCTTTCCTGAAACAATATGCAAATACTGTTTAATAATATTGAAAGGAAATAAAAAAGTCAAGCGTCCAGAATCCCTTTGGAGCCCATCAACCCTTTATGACAGCAGATGAGGCACTTTTTTTGCGCAGGACCAAGTAAATGGCAGCAAAATTGTCCAAAAAACATCGTTTTGTGTGTTCAGCTGAACAAAATTGTCATTTGACATCGTCAAAAGTCAAAAACTGAATGCAGGTAAAAACCGCCAGCATAGCAAATGACACAGTAGCAGAGTAAGTATTGGCAATCAGATGTCAAATGTTCATTGCGCGAGAAAAATTAAAGAGTGCAGTGAAAGAATGCTTGTTTGGTTGTCAAAAAACTGATCTGCACTGACATTTTAGTGATGAATTCAAAAGTCAAGGGCAGATCTTTTGTCTGTTCATGAACATCCATCCATGTAATGATTCAAGCATTCATTAGAATACAGAAGAGTGGCTGAAACTTGACCCTGGCCCTTTAAACTGGGTTGTGGCTGCGGCAGAGTGCGGCCGGGGTCGTTGCGGCGGATCAATCCGACATCGGTTTCCAATAATCGCTGGCTGCAGATTGAGCGCCGTGCACCGGGACACATGTCAGACGGCGACATCCCTCAAGAGGCTTCAGACAGATTCATTTACTGTCTCCGTGACATTCAACCTAGACACAAACACACACACACGCACCACCTCCCTGACTCCATTACTGCTGAAGACCTGCAGACCCCCCCCCCACCCCCCTCGACCCACCCAATAGGCACAGTCGCTCAAACGATGCTCTACTGCTGAAATACCTACAATCAAGCCAAAGTTTTGTCATCGATGATTATGTCGAAAAAAAAAAAAGATTGACACTTTTACACACATTGCTTTTTCCTAAATGACAAATGAAAATGTTCCAACTAAAACGTTCTTTTAAAAAAAGAGCTGAAATTTTGCAAGCACAAAATCTTGTGGGCACGAGATAACAAAAAAAGAAAAAGAAAAGAAAAAGATGAGCCTTCAAAATAAAAGGCAATAAAGGTTGGTTTCCTGGGTCTACTTTAGATTTCATAATGTCCTGCGATGCTTTTTTTTCCTTTTTTCTTTTTAATGAGCAAAGTCTAAGTTTAGACCTGTCGGTCTGACTCCCTTCCTGTTATTTCTGACATCACCCCCGAGTGGTGGGGGGGTCTGCTCGAAATAAACGTAATGGCCCGGGACCAAAATAAACAAAAGTGTACACGCAGGGCCCTTCAGGAACATTTACTTAGGATGTAACGCGCCGCAAATGTGTCCCTTTCAAATCTGACTCCTGAGGAGGAGTGAACGGAACATGATGTCACCGTCTCGCCTCACTCGCCCACCTACACCTACAACGCACACAAAAAAAACACACACACACTGCTCGCTGATGTATAACAATGAGGAGATGAAGGCGGCGAGTAAAAGAAGCGTCGTGGACATGAGTCAATAAATTATGCAACGACAACACACACTTTTAAACGGTCTAATAACTGGAAATTGCAAAGCGCAGTTCTGTTGTGTTGGGAGGTTTCGGGGGAGGGGGGGGGCACGTAGGTGGTGTCACATCGGGCACAGAGCCTCCGTGATGATGAATCACTGCTCCTGACAAAGAATTGGCGAGGTTACGCCCACACGAGGCTAATGATGATGACGAAACCCTTATTATTTATCATGTTATGAGCCACATCGATTTTTTTGTTGTTTTTTTTTAGATATAATCCAAAAAGATAAAAGAAAACTAATCACAAAGTTGTGTTGTGATGCAACACGTCCAGCTGTAGAGTTTGTAATGGGGAAGGTGGAGCCTGAAAACTGAGCTGACCTGCAAATGTTGTCAAAAACAAACATGGTAGGAATCAAACTACATAAATAACAACAGATCTTATTGCTTTAAACAAACAGGACACTCACATCGGTCATGATCGTTCTGGATGGCAAAAACGGCAACTTTACCTGGCAACAGCTTTGCTGAAGTTGAAGCCAATTTTTAAAGTTTAGTTGTGTGTTTTTGGTTTTCTGCGAGTGTTTGAAGGCAGCAGTGCTTTCCCGCAGTCGTGCCGGAAGATAAAGAGGTTTCATCGGGGGAGTAAGAAGGAAAGGAGCGTGTCAGGAAAAGAGCCTGAATACAGTTTAGACCCCCCCCCCCCTTTCCACCTTTTTGCCAGTCCCACCTCGACATAACCAAAACCCCCTGCAGAGCCTGTCTGGGATTCATCCTCCAAGTCCGAAGGTGTATTTTAGTCATATTTGTCTTTCATGTGAAAATATTTTAATCCTGACAAAGAGCAAAGGAGAAGGGGAAGGGGGGGGGAGAGAGAAAAAAATAGCGTCTGTATCAACACGATAATGAGAAGATGGAACGAGTTCAGTGCCTAATACGGAGTCGAAATTAATCTTCATGTAGACCGAGGGAGAGAGCGAGAAGGAGAGCGGCTTTCTTCCTCCCTCACCTGCAGTAAATCGCGCCGCGTGGCGCTCTCCTCTATCATCCATGAAGGGATCAGTACCTTTTCCTTAATGTTTTTGGTGCTCCTCCAGTCCCGCTGCTCTTAAGTCTGTCTGGAATGCATGAAATGTTAGCTTCCACCAGCGGCGCGCGCAAGGTTATCCCCTCAGCTTTTACTCCCCCCCCCCAGTTTTTACTCGTACAATCAGAAAAAAAAAGAGCCGAGCATTTTTTTGAGGGGGAAGAACATTCATGGCATAAAAGGTACTTTTAGGGAAACGCAGTGACTTTTTACTCTGAGGTAAACGGCACGTCATTTCGTGTTATCGGAGTCCAAACAGTCACTTGTGTCACTGTTCACCTTGAAGAAAAGATGTCAGCCAAAATATTTGTTCCATGTTGATCAGTTGCTCACCTGTCTCAGGTGTGGCCTGGCTTCAGGTGCACGCAGGGATCAGGTGCACCAGAAATCCAGCAAATGTTGGATAGAAGATGGATGAATGGAATGATGGATGATTTTCTTTGTGTTGTTTGTTTAGCTGTTTCAGTGTATTGTATTAAAAAGGCTCCTGTCGTGTCACTTCAGGTCCTCGTTGACGCATCAGTCCAACCAGAACTGCCGCCAAGAGCCGCGCCGAACGTTTCAGCTTTCTCCTCCCTTCCATCCATCACGTCTCGACTTCGGTTCCCCCCTCATTTTTATCCGCTTCCGAGGTCTGGACTTTTCCCTTCCTCCTTTGGCTCTCCCGAGATTCATAATAAAATCTTTGGCTGCTCACTGGAAGCACTCCAATATGTTCTCTCCTTGTAACTGACCCAATAGCAGGGGGAGAAAAAGAAAAACCCTTTAAAATGCCCAAGGCTTTTTCCTCACCCTTGCTACGGTTCCATTCTTCTGTAGACACAGCTATTCAATTTTATTTCATCCCATCTTCAGTGCGGCTGAGCCGATGAGATTGAGGCCCCTCGTATTGATCTTTAAATGGATGATGAAAAATGCCGCTGCCTGTTGGTCAATTGGCCGGCCTCAGCGCTATTGGCAGTGTCGCCTCTGATTACAGTCCAGGGTCCGGGAATGGAATCCACTTTTGGTGCCACTTGTCAGCAGGAGCAGCAAAGGGAGGCAAGAGGGATGAGCTGATCCGAGGCTTGAAGCCATTTTTTTTTCTGCAAGCGTGTACATTCATTCGGTTACACGGGGACCTTTTAATGGACTCCTGCTCTCAAATGAAGCTTTGTTTGACTTAAGTACAGATGGGTTCTTGAAGCGGTATGGGAAAGAAAAGTTAGATGACTGTAAAGGTTTTGGTGGAGTTTTGTCGGCCTCGAATCGAGCTTAACAATTAAATAGCTCAGACATGTGAGTGTGATTAAATGAGGTAGTTTTTTATTCCAAAATTCTTCATATATCAGATAATACATAACAGCTCTTAGTAGGATTTGCATTTCATTTGCTCTGGACAAGGTCTTCACTCAGCCGAGCCAAAGCTTTGCAACCTCGAGAGTGAATTCTATTCAGGCTCTTTTTTATCTTGATTTTATACGACTACGGCTATTATCACTACTAACACTACTTCAACGACTATTACAAATACTTTTTTGCTCATCACTACTGCCCACGACTAGTAATACTTTTACTTTTCAGAGTTAATTCATTATATCCTGTCTAATGTGAGTTTGTTTTATTACACTTTGTTTTCTTGTAACTCTGGTTTAATAGTAGCAAGCAACAAATAAGGCTTGTTTGCACACTTACAGTATGTAAAAGACACTATCACATGTTGGTTAATCTGGAGTCCATAATCTAGTGGGTTGAAAGCATACAAAAGCAAGAAGTAGATTTCCCAACATCAGCCGTGGGGTTCCACAAGGATCAATTCTGAGCCCGCTTCCATTCATTTGAAACGGCAACGAGCAAAGACAAGACATGGCAACTTCATCAACACCTTCATATCTGTGAAGATGTCAGAGTGAGCACTTGAATTAGCACTTGCCTTACCGTTTATCGTTCACTGTTCACTCTCACTGAAATTGCATGTTTCAAACGAGGTTCACTCCAGCAGCTCCAGAGGGTTTCTGTGCACCACAAAAACAGGGCAACACAAGAGACAACCCGCTAACACTTCCTGACATATCTGTTAAAAGCTATCTGTGACATAATATTTACATTCACCTGCCCCACGACAGCTGACAGACAGACTTTCATGTGAAAGATGTTGCCACCTCACTGGGAGCACCTGGGTCTGAGCAGCGCCTCCACTCGACGTCCGCTCCAGCACAAACTCGCTGTGTGCAACACTTTTTCACCGGCATTTCAAGCTGCTGCCAGCGCGCTGAGGGAAGCCGCTCGGGAGCGTCGGGCCCTGGCCAAATTTGTGCATGTACAACAGTCAAACAGCGCGCTCAGTGTTCATTAGCCCGTGGACTCCGGCAGCCTGTCGAGTTTGGCAGCAGGTTTTTTTTTTTTTTGGAGAGGGACAGCTCACCGTCGGGGTGAATAAGGGAGCATTAATTACTTCACTTCTAGCTCCAGACCAAAACCTGTGGATACACACTCTTTTCACCTGTGCTGTTTTACGTGCCCAACACTTCTTATTACCCCCCCCGTTTTACCACAAAGGTTACACAATGGTTCCAAGGACACACAGCTGTGGTGGCTTCAGGTGCACTGAAAGAGCTCACCTGGCTGCTCGAGTGGGTTCAGAAATCTGACAATGTAAAGAGGTCGACGAAGCACAATAAGAGAAAAGTCTTCGCAAAAGTTAAAACTTTGCTCATTTACCGGTAATTATTATGTACAGCTAATAATCTGCTCCCCTGGTGAAGCGCACTAATCACACATATTGTGCAGGAAACACGACGCACAGCTGTGTTCATTAGCCAAGAATATGCCGGGCTGTTATTATTTCTGAGTACTTGACCGGAGAAACATAATGCGCTATACGACATCACACTTCGCATGGATTACTCAGGGGGAAGGGAGGAGGGGGAGGGGGTGGGGGGAGAACCAATGATACTGTTGCGCCGTTCAGTAATTGCACTGACATGAAGAGGAGGTTAAAAGTGTGATCAGAGAAATCATTCAAGTTGATTTTTGTCCATGCGCGCTTGTTAGCAATTACAATGAGATGGCTCCTGCCCAAGCACAACCCCTCCCCCCCCCCCCTCCCTTCGTCTCCCCGGTTGGAGACAATATTTAACATGTCAGCTCGAACGTGCTGAAAAGGCAGACCGACTCCATGATGCTCGCGTCTCCCAGCTGGCCCGAGATCAAGTCGCACCAGAGCCTCCCAGCTCAGATCTCCCTGTGCTGCTCGAGCCGGTGAAACGGGATGATTCTTATGTGTACCGACTTCTTTGTCAGCTTTACCACGTTGAACAATTAAACTGCAAGAGTCCAACAAAAGCACCGTCTCATATTTCAAGTAGATTTGTGTGACGATCACGTTGGAAAGTGTTTTTTGTTTTTTTTTTCGGAACTGTGTCAGTCGTTTGTTTTCCCTCATCAGTGTGATGAGCCTTTATCAGGACCCCGCCTCAAACACCTACAGCACAATGAATTTGTATCAATTTGCAGCTAAAAATAGTTCAGACGCGACCGTACGCGGACGCCTGCCCGGATTATCGCGGTGCAAAAAAGAGGGGAGACGTGTCCCAGTTCTGTCATTTCTTTCAACACTTGCGCTGCAGCGAGGGGGGAGTCAGGCTGCCGGAATCACACCTATCGTAATTGAACGAACGAACACCGAGGGTCTTCGGTGACCCCGAAGGACACTCGCTTGGTTGCAGGTGGAATTCTTTCTCTTTTTGAAGTTATAGAAAAGTCCTCCGCTCTCAGCAGAGTGCTTCACCTGCCCCGCCTGGCGCCGAGCAAAGGTCGACCGTCGACTTGGCCGAACCGAAGGAGCGAGGAAGCTCACTGAACAACGCTGGGTGGTTTCTTTCATCTGAGCACAAGAACAAAGAGTTTCTTCTTTTTGTTGTGTTTTTTGTTTTTTTTCCCTGCTCATCCGTGTGAGCAGTCCTGTGTTTCTCAAGTGAGAAAAAAAGCAACCACTTCATCGTCTCGGCGATACGTTCTGATGAGTATTCTGGGTCAATCTCAGTTGAGGGGGTTAAAGTTGTGCTACAAGTTGCCTACATACTTCGCAGCATTTAAACATACAGTTTTACAAGGGGAGTTTGAGTCCATGATGAATAATGTATAAAACACACACGCACGCACACACACACTCGAATTCCAAGTCGAAAAAAAACCCAAAAGGATTTCAGGAGATGCAAATGTATGGCCTCAAGAGCAAAACACCACAACCATCTCCGCTGGACCACAAATCCCTACTGGAGACACACACACACACACGGACGAGTGCAAAAGTGTGAAATGTGACAGGTTGAGCTTGCCCGGGTGGGCTTCACAGCCACAATGCATGATATCGACCTCTTGCTCCACTCACAAGGAGTCTACAGGCAGATCCCCCCCCCCCTCCGTTTGTCGTCCTCAGGCTATATGATCCATGCATCCAGGAAAAAGGCCCCCGCGGTATCATACACATGTATGTTTGAACACGTGTCGGGATTTTTAGGCTGAGCCGGCTTCATGTTTCTGACAGGGCCCTAACACTGCACCGCCACCCTCTTTCCCCCGAATAGCTTGACTTCCCCGTGAATACACTCGCATGTGTCAACATGGGACACAAATGCATTTCCCTTTTGAACACACACACACACACGTGCTCGCTCATGCAGGACTATCGGCCAAGTGTCGGCTGAGTCTGCCAGACTCTTCCCCCTCCCCCCGTGGACAAACGCAAACGGGACACGCTGCGGTTTCCCGGAGCACAAAAGTGTGTTCCTCCGACGATGTCGAGGTGTCAAAACGTCCAATTTCTTTTTTTTTTCGGGTGGGGGGGGGGCTTATTCTGATTCTCACTTTTTGTCTGTTGACAACTTCTACAAGTGCAAATTCTTTCTCTATGGTCATCCTTCCCGAGACTACAACACCTTCGTCTGGAGGACGAATAAAATGGTCCGAAGCTAAAATTATCAACTTTTTTTGTTTGATTAAATAAAGCTTAACAATCGAGGTAGACGCCAGCTTACAAACATGCAACAGGAACCGGCAAAGGAAACTTTCTGAGGCGCCTTCAGGGGTTTATTTTGTCTAAAGATCTATCGCACTCATTGCAGTTATATTTGGGGGTTGTTAATGCCACCACTAGTCCCCCCATTAAGCCTAATTGTGTCCCATGTTTGGCAGTTTCCTCTGTGCTGAGTCAGATTTCAAAGCTCCAGAAAGATATGAGGCTGCAGAAGCTATGATCAGCTAACATCCGCAGTTATAAGCTTTAAAACGAAAAAGAAAAAAAAAAAATAGAGGAAAAGAAAAAAGATTCTGTGTGTTTTTCAAAGAGCGGCCGCTGGCATTTTGTCAGGCCCGCAGTTCGGAAAGGTCACCTCGGCATCGCCGGTGACAGTCGCGGCGCAGACATGAGAAACAAAGCGAAAAAAAATAGACAATAATTTGCTGGGAGTCAAGGGCGTTTTTAGCGGAGTGCGTGTGCATTAGTGGCTGATGTACTGTCTGCTCCTCGGCCAGGCTGACCTGAAAGGCCGGGCGAACACAGAACATTTTACAAGATCGCAGCCTTTCAGAGGGGAAGGATGTATAAATATAAATTGCCTCTTTCTCTCTGTCAGGTGGTGACAGTCGACTGGACGGGGAGGAGGAAAAAAAAAATCACCACAGCTGCTCCTCGTAACGAGGGGGGGGGGGGGAGAAAGGACGATAATAGAAGTGAGGATGAGTCAATCAAGGGAGCCCGAAAAAAACGACGGGAGTGAGTCACTTCCACACGCCGCGATTGTGCTTCACCGACTATTGTTGCATTTGATATTGTTTGGTGGCAATTAGATATCAGTAGAAAAAAGAAAGAGAAGGGGAAAAAAAAGAGTTCTTTCCAATCTGTCCTCTTATTTGTCATAGTTTCCGCCAATAATTTCCCCCCACAGCTCCGTTCTGCCTCCGTGTTCACACATACACACACACACACGCACACACACACACACACACACACACACACACACACACACACACACACACGGAGTCAATTATTGCGGTGCAAATATCCTCAGAGACATGTGCAGAATGGGGGAGAGTAAATTGATAGTTGCTGACAAT
>JAUESE010000048.1:8883986-8897125 GCA_032274725.1 Malacoctenus triangulatus | reverse complement strand
AAAAAAAAAAAAAAAAAACTGTTCACGCGTACACAGTAATACCTGCCGCCGGCCCGACTCCGCATGCCCCCCCCCCCATCCCCATCCACCCACCCACCCACCCCCCACACACGTGTGCATGTACATGCTCACATATATAGCTTTCACGGACATGTGGACAACGGGATGCCCCGCCCGCCCTGCGCGCTCGCTCGTACAAAAATACGCAAAGTTGCTTAAATGCTCCGCCCCCCTGCCGCGTTGAGTAAGGACCCGCCCGTCTCGTCCCACAAGCCCTCCCTGAAGAGTGTTTTATCCTCGTTATGCGGCGACTATAAAGGGAAGTAGACTGAACTAGTTTTTTTTCTCCACGCGACACACACACACACACACCCTGTTAGCAGTTCTTATGCTTATATTATAGATAATATAACGAGTCGGAGAGGAAGATTAATCAAGCTCTAGAACTACGACACACTACAGCCAGACGAGGGAGAGCGAAGGCAGGTGAGGAGGAGTGAAGACAGGGGAGTGTCGACCCCTTCGGATCAGTGTCCCCGCCCAACCCCCCCCCCCCCCATGTTTTCGTCGCTCCTTCCCCCCCCTTCCCACCTCCTCCTGTGATGCTCTGATCTCTACTGAATAAAGGAGAGGTAAGGGTGCCGTGCGAGCGAACCCAGTGACCCAGCAAAGCCTGCACTCCTCCCACTCCCAGCCGTCGCCGCTGGAAAAAAAAAAAAAAAAGAAAAAGAAGAGAGAGGAAAAAAAAAAAGAAAATCCCTTAAAGCGGTCCCTACGGTTTGCTGCTGCTGCTGTCTCGCTGCTTCTTGCCGCCGCTGCCGCCGCCGCCGTAGAGGCTGGGGTTGGCCACGAGGGGGTGAGGCGCCGCGCCCATGTAGGGCGCAGCGGTGGCTGCGTAGTTGAAGATGGCGGGGAGGAAGGGCAGGGGCTCCACCTTGTCCCCGCCAGGTGCCATCATGTTGAGAGCCACGGGAAGCGCTGCCAGGTTGTAGGGGTAGGCCAGGAGCTGGGGCCCGTAAAGCAGCTGGTAAGGGTCCGGGTAGAACGGCAGCTTGGCCAGGTCCCCGCCGTTGGGGACCATCACTTTCCCCAGCGGGCCGAAGGGAAGCGCTCCAGGTGGGTAGGAGGACATCAGCAGGCTGTCCTCCTGCTTTTTGCCGGAGCGGTAGCCGTCCGGCACGAGGAGGGGCAGCGCGTAGTCCTGCGAGGGGTAGACCGCGGGGGGGACGTCCCCCTGCTGCGAGTCCCTGGAAGAGGCGGCGTCCGGGAGCTCCGGCTCGGGCGGCTGCGGGGCCCGGGGGAGGAGCAGAGCGTGGGCCGAGGGCCGGTCGCCAGCGCCGGCGGCGCCGGTGGGCAGCGCGAGCCGGTCCAGGCCTTGCGAACCGGAGTGAAGCTGGCGGTTGGCTTGAGCGAGCAGTCCAACAGTTGAGGGGGACCGGCACGGGGACTTGGGAGTTTGCCGGTGTGTCGAGGGTCCATTCATAGTGGTTTGAGTGGGCATGTGTTGGGGAGACGGGACGGGGCTCAGGGGCTCCTCTTTGGGGACCAAAAGTGCAACGTGGTCCTCCGGGGCGTGGGCAACTCGACTGATCTGCTGCGCCCGCTCTGTCTCTTTCTCTCTCTCTTTCTCCATTTCTTTGTTTCGCTCCCATTCCCTCTGCCGCTCCATCTCCCTCTCCTGCTCCCTCTGCCGCTCCAGCTCCCTCTCTCTGGCCAGCATGGAGGACATGGTCAGGTCCTGCGCCTCGGCCGGTGAGGGACTCCTGGACACCGGCTGCACTCGGAGGTCCTGGACCAGGGGGGCCTCCTTGTAGCCCGCGTGGAGAAAGGCGCCACTCCCACCCTGCCGGTCTCTGTCCATAATGACCCCATCCCGTTTCATGTAGCCCCCCTCGGTGCTGGGAGCGGTCGTCATGGAAACAGGCGGAGCAGCGCCAGTGGTTATTCTGGTCTGCGATGTCATGGGCACATTTGGGGAGGTGTTGGCGCATGCCGGCGTGTGTGCGGGGCTGGGTATTCTGTGGAGCTGGCTGTCCAGGCTCTTTTTGCTGGGGGTCCGGTAGTCGAGACATTCGGCTCCGTTCATGACGAGCACGCTCTGGGGGGCCGTGGGCGGGGCAGGCGTGTATTCAGGTTGCTTGGGCGTGGGGTGAACCGGACTCCCGAGCGGCGCGTCTGCGGCTTGCGGCCTGGGCTCTGGGGGCTTCGGGGGGTCGGGTTTGTGGCTGGATTCCGGCATCCGATGTCTGTCGGCGGGCTCGCTCCGGTGCTCCTCCCGCGGCTGGGACGCCGCGCCGTCGCCGCCGCAGGGCGGTTCTGGCGTCGAATAGCTGATGACTGAAACGGAGAGCGCACTGGGGGCAGTTCCTTTCTCCACAGCCTGCTCTGTGCTAAGCGTGCTAACAATTGTCTCTGGTTTTTTTGGCTCTGGGTCTTTATCTTCGTTGTCCCTCTCCGGAGAACTGCTCAACTCGTGGCGTCTGATATGGCGAGTGAGCGCCGAGGACGTCTTGCACACCTTGTGACACTGAGGACAGGTGTGCCGCGATAACGCTCTCCTGCTGAGGCGGCTCGGACTGCCGGTGCTCCCTCCCGGGCCCCCTTGCCCCACTTTATCTTCATCATACTTCACGATCTCCGGCACAGATTTGCTCCCGGGCACCTCGGCTTGGTCGACTTTCGGGGGCACGGGGGGAGTCTCGGCGGGCTTGGGGTGCTGCGCCCGCTGGTGGTCTTCCAGCTTATCTCTGGAGGGGAAAGTGGCGCGACAGAAGAGGCACACGAACTCCAGCAGATGGCTCAGCTCGTGTTTGTCTCGCTTCCTGGGGCTGGAAAACCAGCGCCCACAGGTCCCACACTCGGCTGCATTCTCATTCGTCCACGGCCGCCTCTTTATTCCTGCAGGGGCCGCTGAGGTAGACAGAGGAGGCTTTGGGGGGTACAGGGGAGGGGTGGAGACCTCAGGGCAGCCCCCCCGAACTGGCTCCTCTGCATCTTTGTTTTTCTCCTTCGTGACGGCCGACAGATAATCCTTTTGTCTGTCCACCTTTTCCCTGTCAGGCTTTGACACTTTGACAGCCTCCTCTGTTGTTTTATCCTCTTCTTCATCCCGCGATTTCTCCGTCTCTTTATTCACGAGGCCTTTGAGTCTGTCTGCCCTCCTCTTCAGCCGGATGGATCGTTTGTACTTCAGTTTCCTCTGCCAGCTCTTTACTCTCTGCAGGTGCGCCTGGCTCTTTTTCTTGGGCTTGTAGGAGTAGTAAGGTCGCCATAAGTTGTCCTCCGTGTCCTGGTCGCTGTCTTGTTCACGCACCTCCTGGCGGAAGTAGTACGCCCTGACTTCGTTGGGGGACCTGGAGCTCTTTTTTCTGACCTCCTCCTCCTCCTCATCCTCCTCCTCCTCCTCCTCCTCCTCCTCCTCCTCCTCTTCCTCTTCCTCCTCCTCCTCCTCCTCCTCTTCTTCCTCCTCCTCCTCCTCTTCTTCCTCCTCCTGCTCACATTCACCGTCGTCCTCGTTGTACTCTGCCTCCGCGCTGGCTCTGCTCGGGAGGCGGTGTTTATGGTGGTGGTGGGAGTGAGAGTGGCGCTGCTCCTTGGCCTCCCTGACACAGGACGTCTCGCTGCGCTTGGCTTTGGGAGGGGACAGGCTCTTGTCCCTCCTGAGGTCCGTCTCGGAGATGCTGCGCTTCACGATGGCCTCCTCCCCGATCCGTACAGTGATCTGGCACAGTGGTCCTGCCTCTTTGACCTGTGACCCCACAGATGCTGACAGCTGCTTGGAACTGGATATGTCGCCCTTGCTGTGGGACTTGCGCGATTTGTAAAACAATCGGGCGGCCTCGACATCCTCCCGGCCTCTCGAGCCCTCCTCCGCAGCGTCTGAACTCTCTCTTGACCTCTTCCTGTGATTATCGGCACTATTTCTTTGCTTTTTAATGGGTCTCGGACTGCCCTTGTGTGAAGGCTGACTGTTACTGGTTTCGGGAGAAGGGCAGCTCACTGGGCTATTTTCGCTCCCAGACGTAACCTGGTTGCTATGCACAATGACGGAGGATGACACCGCGGTTCCATGGACTATGACGGAGGGCTTTGTGTGGCCATATGTTATCACAGAAGGCGTGTTTGTTTCCGTGGCCCGGCCGGTCTTGGGAGGTTTGGTTTTGCTGCTATTGGACATTTTTGCGCCGCCCCTCCCCTGCTCCGACTCCAGGGCCTCACTCTCGTGTTTTCGAACTTGGGGCACGTCCATCTGGGGGAGGGGCGTCAGTGCGGAGAGGTCCCTGTGCTCAGCGGCCACGGAAACAGGGAAGCCGTCGGGGAAGGCATCTGGGTCAGGCTTTACACTTTGAGAGTGGGCCCCACCGATGAGGCTCTGGAGGTCCCCGGGGCCCAGGGCGCAGCCCAGGCCGGGCAGCGAGAGGGAGGATGTTTCGGCCGGCGTCAGCAGCAGGCCATTGTGCAAACTGTCACTGTAGGTCTTGTAGGGCCTCTTCTGGGAGCGCATCGGGAGGAGGCGGTAGAGCTTGAGAGCGTTCGCTTTCTGTTTATAGCCACCGTTGGCCGTCTTTTCGCTGGAGATGAGGCTGGGGTTGATCCCGTGAATGGTCTTCTGGTGCGTCTTGAGGTTGTAGTAGGTGGCGAAGGCGTCCCAGCAGAAGATGCACTGGTACCGGCGCTCCCCCGTGTGCCACACCTCGTGCTTGGTGCGGTACTCGGCCAGGGCGAAGACCTTGTCGCAGTAATGGCACGGGTATTTGCGGCGCCACGAGTGCACGTTGGAGTGGCGCTTCAGGCTGGACAGGGTCATGTAGGAGCGCTCGCACACGGAGCAGAAATAAATGACATTGCCGTCCACCACCTTCACAAAATGGTTCTCATCACCCGCCAGTAGTTCTGCGCCTGCTGCATCATCACCTTGGATACGCGCCAGGAGGCTCCGCGCTTTCTTCCCCGGCCGCGCCTTGCTGATGTCTGTTCCTCCCACAATCACCCCCCCCTCCACTCTCACCTCGCCCTCCTCCAGCGGCTCCTCCTTCGGCTGCACCGCGAGGGAAGGAGGGCGCAGGCTGCCGGAGTGCAGGCCCGGCACCCTGCAGGAGGCCTCGTGGGATTGCAGCCTCTTGCTGTGGATGAAGACTTTGCTACAGTAACGGCAACAGAGGGCGCGGCTGCCACGATGCAGCCGCATGTGGACCGTGAGGGAGGAGGCGGAGCTGAAGAGGCGATGGCACACGCCGCAGATCAGCTCCGGCTTGAGACTGTCGGTGGGGGAGTAGGACGAGGAGTGCGGGGGTGCCGTGAGACCCTCGGAAGGGGGAGGAGGCGGTGGCGGCAAGGGGGGAGGGAGATGAAGAGTGGGCGGGTGGAGACTCGGGCCATGTGGGCTCCCCGCTTTCCCAGCTGGCCGCCCCGCGATTTTCTCCCTCCTCTCCGCGTCCCCCCCCCTCTGATAGGCCGACGCGCCCAGACTAAAGAGGATCTGAGCCGTCTGCGAGGGCGAGGCCGTACCGTTGACTGCCCGGTGCCTCTCCTCCCAACTGTCCCCGCCATAACAGCCCCCCAAGGACACGCCGGAGGAGCGCGGCGGCGACCGGTGGAACGGAGTGTCCGTGTTCAGCTTGGAGCACTTGAGGGGGGGCGGGGACTTGATGTCTTTCCTGATGAGTCCGTGAACAGTCATGGGGGACGAGGAGGAGGAGGGCGAGGAGGACGGAGAGCTGTCGTGTCTCGGGGGCTTGAAGGGCCTGTGCTTTACATCCATGGTGGCATCCAGTTTCCACAGCGACCCCTTGTCCGAGCTCTTGGAGGAGGGTCGCCGCCGGTGCGGGGAGGGGGAGGACGAGGAAGAGCCGTGACAGTGGTTTGGAGAGGTCAGCGAGGTCGGGAGGGGGGCCGCGCTCATGGGGAAGCTGAGGGTGATCTTTGCATTCTTAGGTCCGTCACCCATGTCCTCCAGCCGGTCCTCCATCACGGCCTCCCCCCGGCCTCCGAACCGTTTGCTTTTCATCTCCGGTCGCTCAGCTTCACCCTCCTCCTCTTCCTCCTCCTCCTCCTCCTCCTCCTCTCCCTCAGACTGAGGCGCCACACCAAGGCAGCGGCGCCGCGAGTGCCGTCCCTCGGCCCGGCCCGGGCTGCGCGAGTCCGCCGGCGGGGGGGCTTGAAGGGGGCAGAAGGCGCTCGGCGCCACGGAAGACAGGGGCGACAGCCGCGGGCTCCGGTGGAAGGCGGCGTCCTTCGGCGCGGCGCGGGAGGGGGCGAGTCCGGGAGCCAGGCGCTGTTCTCTCAGACGCGACTGAAGAAGGCCCGCATGGAGGGGGTCCCACACCTTCTCACCGGACACCATGACCGGCCCCCGAAATCTGGAAGAGACATCAGAGAGACGCTGTCGGTGACTCGTTCCAACATTAAAATAAAGAGCCACGAAAACAAAAAGTTTAGCAGTCGTAACACGACGTCCCCGGACTGAGGCCGACCTCCAACCGTTCGGCCTGCGAGTGAGAGGAGGGAGAAGGGGGCAGCGTGGCTGGCTGAGGGGGGGGGAGGGGGAGAGTGGGGGAGGAATGAATCTGCGGCGGCGCGGGTTTAGATTTCAGCGTGCCACAGCCGAGCTCGGAGAGACGCATTCCTGAGATCCATCTCTCCGGGCTGTGACACAACATTCCCTGCCGCCTAATTGGAAGGCGTTCAGATTTAATCAAGATTCGCTCGGAATAGAGAGCCGACTCGGGATCGGCCGGCCGCGCCGGCGCGCGCATTAAAAATAATCATCGGCTCTCGCGCTATTCGGGCAGTAGCCTTGTTAGCCGTTCCTGGCAGTGGCTGCTATTTGCCAGGCATGACTCTAACCTTTCTTTTTTGCGGTCGGAGGGAGGGAAGGAAGGATGAGGAGAGGAGAGGAGAAGCGAGAGAGGGAGAGAGAGTGATTGCATGCGTGTGCGTCTGGAAAGGGGAGGGGGGGGGGGTGTTTTTCTGCCCTCTGCATCCGGTCCAATCTCAGCTAAGCTGTGGAAGATGAGCGACGGGCCTCGTCTCATTTTCATTCTAATTGGACCGCCACGGCCGCGCGGACGCGGCGCCCGCCTGCAATTCCCTAAACGCGAAGGGGGGGTGGGGAGCGGGGGTGGGGGGGGCGCAGATTCACATATGATAGCTCGTCGTTATTCAAAATGGGTCCCTCTGTTTGGGTCAGGGGGAGGGGGAGAGAGAAGGACAGTTTATGGTCGTAACGATGCGACGAGGAGAGAGGAAAAGAAGAAGAAGAAGAAGAAAAAAACTCCTCAGTCATGCTTTTTCTGCCTTCATTTTGGAGCAGCAGAGCAGCCAGGAAGGCAGGCCGCTGTAAAATTCCACAGGCAGCCCTGAACAGGCAGAAACTAGGTCAGCACTGTTATTGCAGAGGGAAGAGGAGGGAGAGCGAGAGAGAGAGGGTGAGGACGAGGGAGAGTGAAAGGGTGACAGAGTGAGGAGTGGGTGTTGGGGTAAGGGGTGGGGGTGCATAGGAACAGTCAGACACACACGCACACGCGTGTGCTCTGTCAGACAGACGACACATACGTGCGGGCCAGACAGGCAGGCGTAAACAAAGTAGCCCCGACGTGGACGAGGCCGACTTGTAAATGATATTCAAAGAGGTGAATCAGGGTGCATGTCAGCCGGACGCCGAGCTGCAGCTGGACCCATCACCCCCCCCCTCCCCCCTCCGAAAAAATTAGTCAAACAAAAGTGTCTTTAAATGACGTTGTGAGCGCAGACGGCAGGATGCAGGATGTACTTTTGTGTGGTGGCAATAAATAGACGCGGGCCTATTAAAGGTTCGTTTTATCTGCCAGAACAGAGAACTGCGGCCCGCGTCTCGTCGGAGGCTTTTTGCATATTCCTCTGCTTTTGTGCAAGGGGGGGGGGAGAGACTGGGGGGGGGGGCGTCTTACGTCTGCTGCGGACTTTTTTCCTCTGACACACATGATGAAACTGATACCATAACAGCAGGGGGACGATTGAACACAGAGGGGAGGTGGGGTGGGCCGGTTTTGGCTTCATTTTATCGACAGGACCGCAATATTAATAAGAACATAAGAATCGAGTTTAAAGTTCAGTCGTTAGGGGAGCACGGTGAAGAGATGAAATCATCATCATCATCAAGAGCTTCTAACGCTGTTTACTGAATATCTAGCGAACTACCCACTGCCCACCTGTGGCTTCTTGCCAGAGTGAGATATTATTTGTCAAGAAGTGACTAATTAAAATACCACAGTGGTGCTATAGCTGTCCACAGTGCAGTGTTTCCTTTCCTGGATGCGGCAGGAACTAAAGATGGAGGTTTCTGACCTGGTAACAAGGAAACTGGTCACAAGGACCGAATGAAATGAGTCAGGGGTTTCATTCATTTGTCCAATTTTGTGCTTTACAATAATTTCTTTGAAGAAAGTTTTGTTCTTCCAGGAATATGTGAAAAATTTAGATTTAGATTCATTTAGATTTAGACTCATTTAGATTTTTCGATTCGTGTAAATTGGCGACCTGTGTGATGTGATTATCGCTGCCTGAATGTGACTGTGAAGTGAGAAAAGTGAGAAAAGCTCCCTGTTCTGAATGCTAGGTGAGAGGTAGGTGGTATTTCTGTCACTGATATTCAAAAAGCTGTTTCTATCACATGTTTCCATTGCTTACAGTATAACATTATATCATCAGCAAAGTCACTCCATCTTGCCACTACAAGGCCGCTGCCAAATCATACCCCTACTGGCCATTATCAGAGTTGCAGCAAACAGTCAGCAATGATCAAAGAAATATATATCTGTACAGAGGGATGATCTGGATCTGCATTTTGACGCGCTGGTTTTACAAGGTGTCACATTGAAATTTTATGGGTTGATGTAGATTTTCAAACAGTTGTGGTGGTAATGGTAGCTACCTAATAGATAAACAAACAATATCTCTAGGTATGTAGGAGGTGCTCCTTTGTCAACAAATCCTACGAGGTACCAGAAGTCTGAAAACTGAGTCACCACTCTCACTGATCTCACTGATGAACCAGTGACGCCCAAACTGCAGCCGTTCAAACCTGTTGTGCGGAGAAAGTGACGCATCAAAGATTATGGGTCTGCACCCGGTCATTTCCGCATCGTTATCTCTAATCAAAAGGAGACAGTTGATTTATTTAGACATGAAAAAACACCTTAAAACGTGGCTGGAATGTCACGATTGCATGTCACGATTGCACTGAGTTTAAGTCGTCCTTCAATGTTCACACTAATGTTTAAACTAACTTATGTGTAACTTTGGTTTTTTTATGTGTCCAACTAACACCAAATCTAACACAGACCAACATATTACTTGCAGTTTAACTGTAAATGTCACTTTTCTCGTGGTCAGAATGGCGGCCTGTACGCGATTTTTTTTTGTTGTTTTACGTTGATTTTTTTTGTTACCCCCCTCGACTCATTCACTCCGTGGAATGATCCTCACGGCCAGGACGCCTTTTGTCCTTCCACCCTGTTGGATTAGCTGCTTGCAGTTGTTCCCCTGCTTAGTGTCGACACACTTTCACTGACTGTCCCGTGGAGCCGTTTGTTGCACGTCATCCGTCTCATCTTTCCAGTCTCTGTCCTGTGCCTTTTGTAGTGGAAGCTGATGCTGTTTATGGAAGCACTCTGTTGTGATTCAGACAGTCGTCTCATCTCTTCCAACGTCAATGTTAATTTTTTTTTTTGTTGGCCAGAAAAAAATTAATCGCCCGTTCATTTTGACTGACAATTGTTTTGTCTAAAAAAGCATTTTTGGCGCAGTTTTTGTGTTGCTCATTGTTAACCTCAAAATGCAGACAAACCAATTGATTGAATTGGATAACAGATTCTCTTCCATACTTACAGTACGAGGCTGTTCTTGTTTCCTTTCAACTAAAGCTGCCAGCTGATCTGCTCTTTTTCTGCTGCTCTTGTCTGCCTGTCATGCTCCTCTCTCTCTCGCTCTCTCTCTCTCTCTCTCTCTCTCTCTCTCTCTCTCTCTCCTTTCCTGCTTCCCCTTCTCGTCACTTCTTTCTTTCCGCCCCCCCCCCCCTCCTGCTTGTTTGTGTGTCTGCCTGATTGTCTTTAGGTTCAGATAGTGCACAAAAAGCTGGACTTCAGCCACATCACCTCTCGCTGTGGCTCCAAGGACAATATCAAACATGTCCCTGGAGGTGGCAAAGTAAGTACTGCTGGAGCTGGAAGCAGACGCTGGGTCGGGTGGAGGAGCAACCACTTTCTATGCCAAATTATAGATCTTTTTGCATCAACAAATGACTAAAAATAACTGATTTGTCACTCAAGGAAACAGTAGAAATTGTGTTTTTGGTATCGAGATGTTAGTCTGTGTGGTGCCCGATTAGTGAAACAAACCCATGAACCTTCCCCTCACCGAGCTGGAGAAAAACAAATGTGCAAAGATTCAATTTGTGCCTCCATCCGGGCCGGGAGCACGTGGGAGCTACTGCTCTGGCGCTGAAGGCTTTTCTCCCGTGCGTATCAAACATTCACATGAAAGCCGATCGTTTCCAAAGTAACTCAGAATGAATTGATTGCGATTAGCACTTCAGTGGCGCCCCACTGCCTCCGTCCCCGGACTCGCACTTTGTGTTTTTTCGGACCACCTCGTCCCCGGTGCCCCCACCCTTCCAGATGTTGCTCCCGTCTGCTCCAAACACCTGCTGCACTATCATGTTCCTTCACTGAGCTGCTCTCACCAACCACCACTTTCGCTTTCTGTCAGGTCGATGAAACAAAAACGACTAAACGCAATAAGGTGTGCTGGGAATAGCTCGCGCTTGGCGTGAAGGCTTCAATTCACAAAACCAGCAACATCATTTGAATCCTGATGAGACTAACTGATTAACAACATTGCAGCCTTCTGGTGACCACATCATTTATTATTCCAACTTAAACTCTAAAGACAATCTCCAGCTATGCTGATTAATCTTTTTTTTTGGTTAATCCACCTTTGCAGATGTATTTATTCCCGCAAACATCATCTGTAGATGAGACAAATTAGGTTTGAAATATGGCAGTGACATCAATGAAAAACTGATTAACATACTCCTGTATTTCAGTAATCTTGAAAAGGTCAATTGTACGAGGTACATGGATCTCTCTGTGAAGCCATGATTAGGCAGGTTGACCCGCATCCACAACACAAACCGTGACGATGAACGTTCAAACGGGTCATTATTTTTTTCCATGATATTTGTTTTTTTATTTGCCGTGATCCAACCTGTCGAGCTCCCTCTCATGAGCTCTGGGTCAGTCGGAGCAGTCAGGACTGATGATGGCTTTGTGTCGCTGATGGAAAATTGAAACAGCAGCAAGGGGTCACGATCAGCTCGCCGTGACACCCCCACCCCCACCCCCACCTCTTCCTCCGAACTATCATCAAATATGTAAATCTGACTGATGGCTGCGCGCACAGTCGGGGAGGTCGCCGGGCTCTTAAAATCCATCAGCGCCAGCTGCCGGCACACCGTTCAGAATCGGGAGCACACACTCTGATGATGAGACAACAGTCTAATGGCTGTCTGCGCTCTCTCTCCTCCCAATTATAGCCTGTCCTCATTTATTTCGCATAAATGGTGTTTTGTTTTTGGGGGGCCTTTCAAAACAAAAAGGGCACCTTCACTGAGAGGACGAAGAACTGAAACAAAGAATCACACAGAGTAAAGGATTTAGTGTGGTGTTTATGAGATTATGCACCAAAATATGTCCGTTAAAAAGTATATTCAGAGCACGAGGTGAACAGAGTGAAGACTCTGGCATCGTTTCATTGGCCTGGATTGAGTGTCTTTGGAGATTAACAGGCGATATCGTGATCTTTTCACTTCCACAGGTGCAGATCCTAAATAAGAAGGTTGACGTGAGCAAGGTGACGTCCAAATGTGGCTCCAAGGACAACATCAAACACAAGCCAGGTCCGACTGCACTCCCCCCTCCTCCATGTCCTCCCTTCAGACTGTATCATGCCATTGTTTCCTATGAGTTTTTCTCCCCCCACCACAGGTGGTGGTGACGTGAAAATCGAGTCACATAAACTGAACATCAAGGCCAAGTCTAAGATCGGCTCCATGGACAATGTTGGACAAGGGAACGGACAGACCAACGGACACAAGGTTAGTCTTCGACACACCGCATGCAACAGATAGGGACTGCTGACTCACGGTGCTGTAGCTGGCCGGCACCACTAGATGGAGGCGTGGACTCAAAACAGCTGAAGGAGAATAAACACCACCAAATATTTCTTTGTCTGTTTTCTTTTCTTTCTTTTTTTTTTTTTTAAATCTTTGCTCTCGTGTGTGTATTTTTGGATACAGGAGGAGAAAACGGAGGAGAAGACGTCTTCACCCCCGAGTGGCACTCCGACAACAGGTGTTGCTAAGGCAACCGCACCAGGGGGCGTTGCCAAGGAGAACGGCGTGAAGGAACCCTCGACCAATCCGTTCGGCGGCGACGGACTGAGGGAGCCCCTCAGCATAGACAAACGCATCACTGAGACAAGTGAGGGGCAACACACAGACGCACACAAACACACACACACACAAACAACAAGCAGCTTTAACAGCACTGAGTAGTTACGTTTGGATTGAAAATTTGAAACAGACTAGTCTCATTTGTAGTTTATTTACTGTAATATATCCTTTCACTTGTGAGGACTCCAACAAGTGGAAAAATCCATAGTTTGGCAGGTGCACAGCTTGTAAGTGATGGTGACTGTTTCCTGGTTTAATGAACGGTGCCTGCACATGTGTGAGTGTCTGACTGCTAAACGTTTCTTATTGAGGGGTTTAAAAATAGCACCGTTTTCCCTTCGGAATGAAATTACCAGCGTAGATCAAGCAGCCTCTCTGGATACATTTATCTCTGGCTCCGCTGCTGGTCTCCAGACTCCCTGAGTTCAGAGGCACAACAGACCAGCCCCCCTCCCCCCCACCTGGTGAGGCTGCCAACCTCGAGCTAATTTATGGATGACTGTGGTGCTAATATAATCAGATAAAAAACCAGGGGGGCCTTTCTCATTTGCCTCCTGATTTATACGAACCTGCCCCCGGAGACGCCATCTGGGTGGTGAATCCGGAGATGTCCGCCCGTGACTGTTTCTTCCGGGGGGGGGGGCCGGGC
>JAUESE010000048.1:8806260-8816384 GCA_032274725.1 Malacoctenus triangulatus | reverse complement strand
GTTTCTGTCAGATTCTGATTCAAGTGTCACTGAAGATAATATTTTAATCTGCAATCTGCAATTTTGATCTGCAATCCACTAAAAAAGGATTCAACAATTTTAGCTCAACAGTTTTTGAAACATCTTCTCTTGCCCTCCTGATGATCATGTGACACATCGATGCAGCCGCGGGTAGCTGCTACGATCCGCTGCCACTTCCACGTAAATCCCTTTATTTCAGTAGTAAAGACGTCTGCTTTAAACGAGAGGAGGGATGATCCCTCGATACGGAGAATGACTGTGTTGTGGGATTATTGATTATGTGCGGGAAAGCTGTTAAGCTCGACTGCTTTGAGGCTAATTCTCGCTGGCCCGTTGGCACAGCTTTTTATATGATTTAATAAGGGGGCTTTGACCGGCTCCAAACTAGCTATTTGATTCAATGATTTTATTTGTTTTTGCAGAAGATGTTAAAGAAAAAAACTTGCAAAAATCCACAAGTCCACAAAAGATGCAACATGGATGCCCAATGGATGCACAATACGCAAGATGCATAATTCACATTCTTGGTGAATTTAATGAATTTAACAGATATTAGACAGAAGGAATGTGCTCCAAAACTTTAAACTAAGAAAAAGAAAAGTGTCCCATCGAGGGTCAGCTCCTCCATGCTTCTCCTCTCCCCCCAAAACAAGACAATTAAACACAAACAGTGGCACATAAAACAACTCCTGCTACTTCTTTTGAAACTTTCCTAATCCCATCAAATATGCACCTAATCCTCACTCCTATTGTCAGCAGCACTGGACTAAAAAGCACTCTACCCTCCCCATTGTTCTCTCATCGTTTTGGTATTAGCATGTGTGCTCCTATTAATACTCTGCCTGGGACTGACGGGGTATTATTAGAGCCCTTTGTTTGATGCCTCGCCTTATC
Organism: Malacoctenus triangulatus; assembly: GCA_032274725.1. Taxonomy (NCBI): domain Eukaryota; kingdom Metazoa; phylum Chordata; class Actinopteri; order Blenniiformes; family Labrisomidae; genus Malacoctenus; species Malacoctenus triangulatus. The sequence goes on along the minus strand of JAUESE010000048.1, from coordinate 8,815,469 downwards.
CCCCCGCAAGCCTTTTCCAGCCCCCCTTGAGCACACCGCAAACAAACTGTGACCATGCTTGTTTGCTGCCCACACTATCAGTGGCATTTCCAGCCTGATAGCAGCTGCACAGATAAAAGCTCCCTTTAACAGGAACTAATCTGAGCCTTACCCAGAAGACGGAAAAATTAAACTCGTGGTGGACAAATAAAACTTTGCTCTCACACCTATTTACTCTTTTTTTGGCATTAAAGTCACTGAGGAGTTTGCGTTCGGATGCTGAACATGTCAAAAAACGGAAATTAAGACACACAAGACACACATGAGCAGGAGATGTATTGGTCGCATGTATGATTATATTTGTTCAGCCTTGTTTTGATTTTGTAAAGGACACAGTTGTGATGTCAGGTGGTGTTCAGTTAAAAACAAAACAAAAAAACCTACATTTGTGTTTGTTAGTGGTTCGTGGACCCCCTGGTGACGGCCTCGGCGACCCGAGCCCTCCTCTGGCTCTCTGTTTTGAAAGCTTCCATGAGGCGGTGGCGGTGAAAAAGCAGGCGGGCAGCTGCTTGTGTTGTCAGTCAGTGTTTTTCGGGGAGGATTAGAGGTGAGAGCCTACAGTTGACAGACCCCCCTCTGGCTTGGTGGACGCCACACAGTTGCCAGACCTCCCGACCGATTGGCAGGGTTAAAAAGCCACGCAGGGACAGGTGCGGATATGGTGCCACTGCCTGCAATGTTGGGAGACACATTTAGCAGCGTTTCCACTTTTTAGAAATGGTAAACGCTTGTGACACATTTCAGACGAGGCTTCATCTGTGATGCATAAGGAGAGAATGTGTATATGTTGCTGTTATTTCCACTTCAATTTGCCTTGAAAAGGAAATGTAAAAGTCCATTTCTGAGCCAATTTGAAGGGTTGAAAACTTTTTCGAGGAATCGTGGTTTTTCTTCACATTATTGACAACATATACATCATGTACATAAGGTTGTATCGCTTTTTACATTACACCAAATAAATGAATTTTGGCAAAGTCAACATCTTTTTTTATTGCTGCAGACTTCCTGTCATCTGTATAACAGGGGATGTTGAGGACGTTGACATGCTGTAGTCCCTCCCACTGTCCAGCAAGATGCCTGTTAATGAAACTCCCCAATGACGCTTAAAGCTGTACAGCAGGTTCAAAGTAAAAAAGGTAATGTGATAGAAAGATATAAAACCCGTACAAACCATCTGTGTGTAGATTTTTTTTCCTTCATCATGAAAAATTATTATATTTATTCTTAAAAAAATAATCTATTGTAATGAAACAATGTCCCTGAATGTATCCATACAAACTGAACAATTACAGGGATTCCCTTTGAACCAAAACACTCATCAGAGCATCAGGGACCAAAGTAAAACTTCACAAGTCAAGCTTGTAGAAATCAGGAGAAACACTCTAAACTTCAGAGGGCCTCAGACAGACTCTTGGAGGTGCTGTTGTCCAACATACTGACATCTATCTCCACCGTTTTTCAGAGTGGCAGCAAAGCAGGCAGCTCCCCACTAGATAGAGCCAGAGCTCTGCTGGGACGCTGACTGTCTGCCTCTCATGTTACCTGAATACCGAGATGGTATAAGTGGTCCTGATGAAATGCTGAGCTGCAGGAAGCTGCCCTGTGCTTTTATTTTGAAGGCTCCTGCTGCGGTATGCTGTTCAAACTATGTGTGTGCCAGCCAATAAAAGAGGGGGTCCACAGCCTGTCTTTGAGATGATTTCGAGGGGCTCTGGGGACAAAACTGTTGCGCACCAGTGGGGCCGAATATGAAGGAGCCCAAAGAGCAAGAGGAACGCTTACGAAGAAGTACGAAGAAGCTTAAGAAGTTTCATCATGTTGTGTCTTTAAAAAAACCAAAGCAGAAAGGTAAACAGTGATATCGGGCAGAGAGCAGCAGGACAAAAAGGACGGTGAATGTGTGTGAACTGTGGACCCCCACTGATTGACAGAGACAGGCTGCCGCGACAGCTGAGTCCCAGCCTGGATACACTACAAAGGTTACAGCTATTAATACACATGAACACACACATACACACAATGTTACACTCCGTTTAAAATTGATCGCACTTTTATAATTCATGGACCCTTTTTTTAATTCAAGTCCCCCCTCACACACACACACACACACCCCTCCTCCCCTGTTTCTATTACTGTAGCTCATTTGACTGTCAGATGGAGGCTCTGCAGTTCATGGAGGTTAAATTAGGAACCAGGTCGTCTGTGTCATTGCTTCAACCTTCGGCCGTCTCAGCAGGAGCAACCTGACACCGAGGAGGCCCAGACGAACGGGGCGAGAACATTTTTTTGCTGTATTTTTATGAGTGTATGTGTGTGTGTCGAAGAGGACGAGTGTCAATGACACAGCGAGGTGCAGAGAGGCTACGGTTACAGTGGCAGCGGCTCGCAGGGCACTCAGCTGCCGTACATTCTGGGATGTAACTCGGCAGAGGGCGTCGTAACTTCTGAAGGAGCGGCCCCAATGTGGCCAAAGGAACCGAGGGGGACGCCGGCGGGGTCCGACTCGCCTTCCACAGCTGCAGCAGAAACGGCAGTGAACTCCAGCACCGACCAGCCCGCTGTCAGCTGCGGGAGACGGATCTGAGTCAGCAGGAGGGCCCACCGGACCGAAGAATTTCTGCGTGCACCTATTTGGAGGCTGTGAAATGCTAGAAGCCAGTTGTCACTTCATTCATATTATACAGTACACCCACATAGCTGCTCGGCAGCTCACACCAGTGGGCTCTGGCCGCCCCATCCGGTAGCTTTGGATTCCTTCTGGATCGACCGCGAATGGATAAGATGTGAAAATCCGAAGTATTTCGCATTAGTTGGTATCGATTGATCGACATCCAGAAGGACCTTCGTTCCCATTCGACCTCCCGGTCAGAGGCGCTCATGAGGCCTCAGGTCTGCACAAGAGGTAATCCCATTACTTGTGTGTGGAGTGCATTCTACGCAGGATTACAGCTTCATCACATGAAACGGTGAATGCTAGTGGGTTTGCGGTGGATTAATCTGCACAAACAACCTCGCTCCAAGTCAGCCGCAGCAGCTGACCTTCGTGTATCAGTTTGAACCCAGTCGGGGTCTTTGGACCGGGGTGGGGGGGGGGTCCCCATGTTCCTCAACACGATGCTGATGGTCCTGACCAACCTGGTGGCCCGCGTCATGGGCCACAAGGTGTTCAGGCAGCACTTCCACCTGCTGCTGTCGGGGATGGTGATGTTTGGTCCGGCACTGAGCTTCTGGGTGTCTCCACACAGCGTCTTCGCCAAAAGGACCCACTTCCTGTACAGGTGAGAGGACTTCCTGTTTACACGGCGATGACCATCTTTGGCAGTTACGTCTTGCACGATAGTTCAAGCAGGCCTTCACTCGACCAGTGTGATTCGAAGGAAAACTCACCCGGGAGTTTTTTCATTCATGTTGACAAACAAACCGTTTGTGAATCGTGAGCTTCTCACTATCTGAAACTCCAGATGTATGAAACTAGTGGGTGAGAGACTATCTGTATTCCCTGCACTGACAGGAAGGGGGCGTGTCTGCCTCTGACACTGAATCCCAGTCACATTGCAGCCTCTCTCGAATGTCAACACTGCGAACATAAAAAAACATGGCCGCTCTCCTGCTTCAGCTTTATCCAGCGCTGCTGATGGATATTTCTGAGTCACCCAAACAGACCGAAACAGGATCACCTAAACTTAGAGCGGCTGTTAAGAATTACGTGTACAACTATAACTCCAGTATGAGCACATGGTGACTCAGAGCAAGAGGCAACAAGAGAGTGTGACTTTGGCAGAGAAGGACAGCAACTGATTGGAAATGACACAACTGAAATGGACAAAAAAGTTGAATTGCGATAGAGTCAATATTAAATTTGTGATTAAATTGCAGTCTAATATATTATATTAAAAGTTATTGTGTTTCAAAGTTGATTGAATCAGTGTCAGGTATCGGTGTAACTTATTCTCTGCTCCCTTCTTCTTCTCTCCCATCAGGTTGTTCTTGCGCTCCGGCTGGGGCTGGACCTGCATTTTCGTCGGCTCTTTCGTCTTCCTGCTCTCCTTCTCCATCCGCCGCTCCCTCTCTCTCTCCATCCGTCACCTGTCCAGGCTGGCGCTGGCCGGCGGCCTCTGGCTTTGTTTCTGCAAGCTGCTGGACATCCTGGAGAACGCCACGGGAAGCTGCTACGAGCCGCTGCACTCCGGGCCGGAGGTGGTCAACGGGCAGCCTCTGCTGGTGCTGCGCGAGGGCGAGATCAAGTCCCAGTGCCTCAAGCACGGGATGCTGTGGAGAGGCTACGAGGTGTCGGAGGACGTCTTCCTCCTCTGCCTGTGCTGCCTGCTGCTGGCCGAGGAGACGGCCGTCTTCGGACCCTACCTGAGCCTCGGCGGGATCTCGGACGCCCCTCTGAGGATCCTCTTCCTGCTCTGCGTTCTCCTGCTGGGACTTTGGATCTTCCTGCTGCTCTGTCTCTTGGCCTACTTCCCCCAGTTCCCCACCCAGCTGCTGGGAGGCGCGCTGGGCTGCCTGAGCTGGAGGGGGCTGTACCAGGGCTGGTACCGCCTCGGGCCCAGCTGGTACTGCCCCGGGAGGCCCGGTCTGGGGCTGCTCAACACCAAGATGAGCGGAGCCGATGCCGGGGACGCGCAGGCGAACCACAATCACAGCAGTTAACCCAAACACAGACATTCAGACATCCAGAGTCCTGAGAATAACGTGTATGCTCAGAGCCAATAAATGGACAAAACAGAGTGTTTGGATTTTGTTTGAATGTGCATAAGTGCAGAAAATAAGATGCTTTGAAATTACGCAACCTGTTGTTGAGCAGAAATGTTTCATCTGACAGCAGTTACAAATTTTACAAGTTCAAGGTATTTCCCCAAACAAGTTATGATTTCAAACCCTTCTGGAAATGGGAAGAGAAATCTAAAGAATCCAGTTTTGGAAACAGAGAACACAGAAAGAACCAATGTGAACGAACCACACACACAACCAATGAGCATGCAGGTTGAGGGAGAGGTGGGCGGGCCCGCGACACCAACATTTCAGTGGAAACGTGTCCAGATTTATTCACTTTGGGATCCGTATTTAAGTCTCCCGGTTTACACGGAACACCTCAGAAACTCCAGATATGCACGAACCACCTTTTTCCATCTAGAATAGTTTTATTCATAAAATGTCTTCAGAAAGAAATTATATACAAAACTTCAGGCATCAAACGGAAGCTCACAAATTCCTCTGACAACAGTTTCACAGCGCTCACACACAAAGTCGCACCATTCGGCGATTACACAGAAAGACATCGATAAATAACATTTATTGTCATTCATTTTGTGTGTTTGGGGGGGGCTGAAGTCTCTTGAAGTTGTCAACCAAAAAAAGGCAAAACATCCTTCATTAAAAAAACAAGTAAGACCAATAAAAGCAACTTCCTGTATGTACAAAACTTCCAAGGAGGGGCGTTGAGAAAGACAATAAAGGCATATTTCAGTCTTGTTTTTAAAAAACAATGTCTTCTTTGCAAGTTGAGGGTATTATAATATAATAATATAATATTAAAGGAGTAAAAGCCATTGCTTTCTTCCATAATGTCTCCATCAAAAGACAATAAATGAGGAAATGCCAACATACATCTAATGCAGTGTTTCCCAATCACTATGCCACGGCACACTGGTGTGCCGTGAGAGATGTTCAGGTGTGCCGGGAAATTGTCCAACATTAATGACGAAGCGCATTATTACAGGGTTGCCAAACCACTGGTCGGCCAGGAAAGCAGGGGGTCTTCAAACGTGACTTTGTTCTTATGTTCTCTAATTTGCTCTCTAATTTTTTTAATTTTTAATACGGAAGACTTTTTTTAAGATTTTTATTGGTGGTGTGCCTTGAGATTTTTTCCAATGAAAAGGTGTGCCTTGGATTAAAAAAGATTGGGAAACACTGATCTAATGTATATGTGGTTTCTCTGCTGTACATGGACAGTGAGGGCGACACATCAACTTCTATGAATATTGACAAACGTCCATATCGATAAACATCGCTGCCGAGTGAACGTGCAACTGAAGTGGAACCTCTGCTTCCTTAAGTTAAGCAAGTTCACACTGGTCTGTATGAATTGTTCGAGACTGGAAGTATTAAATCAATAACAACTTCGGCCTTCAAGGTTAAAAGAGCGAGCAGGTGAAAAAAAAACAACCAAAAAAAGGACACGTAATCAAGAGAGGGAGGGGACGGAGGGCTCCGAGTCCACAGGCTCCCAGTGGCTGTCCATCATGGCGTCGTAGAGCTCCTCGCTGCGCTGGATGAAGTCTTTGTTCCACACCTCCACGTCACAGTCGGGGATGGGCTCTGACATCGTCAAGGGAAAAAAAAAGCAGAATGAGATGCTTCCTAGGATAGCAAGCAGAACTGGAAAACTGCTTTTATTTTGAAGGCTCCTGCTTTAATATGCGAGTAAGATTGAACACGTGTGAGTGTTTGGCTGCACTCTCGAGTGTGGAGAGAAGAAGGGACTTCCGGCTTTATTCAGAGCCAATCAGGGAACTCCAGTGGAAAGAGACTGGGAACCACAATGCTGATATTTTACATAAGACTCAACAGGAAACAAGTCTCACCTTCTGCATTGTCTTCATCGAGATCATCACCTTCTTCCTGGCCCTGTTGGAGAATGACATCGAGTCAGGCTATCATTCTCGCGTTCCTTTCAGCGTTGGTGGGTGTAAAACGAGTCTCTCGCTCACCTCTACAGCTCCAGACATGTCCGAGGACATGGGTGGCATGCCCATGGGTGGAGGGGGCATCATGTGACCTGGTGGCGGGTATCCGTAGTGGCCGTAGTTGTAATTGTAGCCGCTGTTGTAACCGGGGTTATAGCTGCTGTTATATCCGCTGTTGTAGCCTCCGTACTGGTCGTAGCCACCCCACTGGGAGTAGTAACCCGCCTGACCCCCACCGCCGTGGTTGCCGTAGTAGCCTGACTGAGCCTGGTTGTAGTTGCCATGGTAATTCTGGCCCTGGCCGCTGTGGTAGGTGCTCATTTTCTGGCTGCAAAACAGGAAGCACGGCGAAAAATGTCACGGATATCCCAAACAGCTGCTATTTAACGTGTGTTTTCTTCTCGGCCTCTCACCTCTTTGCGACAGCGATACTGAGCCTGAGTGGCTTCCCGCCCAGCATCGTGCCCTGACATTCCTCGATCGCCTTCTTCTGTTCGCTCTCCTCGCCGAACTTGACGAAGCCGTAGCCTCTGCAAGTCAAACCACAGTCACGCCTCCTCTGCACAGCGACGCATGCCGCGTACTTGGCATTTAGCAGCCACTTATAATGAGAAACAGAATATAATGGGTAATAATTATGGTAGAACTGAAACTTGTTGTTTTACTTTTAACATGAGGTAGCATCACTTGAATTGTGAGTTGCTCTTGCTTAGCCTATATGGGGAAAACAATAGTTTCAGCATAAGACGGCAAGAAAAACATTGCTTCAGCCTTTTCTGGCGAAAATTGATGAAGATGCACTGGTGGTCAACGTCCATAGCACGGCTATTCCAAACAATCACTGCATCACAAAATACAGCAAACACTTTACTTAATTTTTCAACTTCAATTTACATAAAAACAGTAAGTAACTGGGATAAATGATCGCAAACAGAACACTTTGACAGAGCTTGTGCCGTTCTCCTCCGTGAGCCGACGTACCTCGAGTATCCGTACTGGTCGGTGACCACTTTGGCTCCTTTGCAGGAAGGGTACTTCTTAAAAACCTGATGCAGCTGGAAGTCGTCGACCTCTGAGGCCAAGTCGCCCACAAACACTGAGAACTCCGGACTGGGCAACAAACGGGATCATGAAGAAATCAAGTTAGAGTTTACAGTTGACATAAAACTTCCATTTATTAAATTAGCTACAAATGAAACTCAATTTTGCGTCCATCTTACCCTGCCTCTGGCCGTTTCCCATAGGTGGCATAATTTAGCTTAAACTTCCGGGGCTGCACGGAGAGAGAAAAAACAGACACACTTAGCCAAACCAAGACGTGCGGCGCAGCAGTCGTATTGCTGGAAATAAGAAACGTGGAGTTATTATGGTTGTTGTTATTTGGGTTTACATACCTCCTCCACCACCCAGACCAGCCTTTAGCCCAATCCTCAGTTAGTTCCTACCAGAGACTTTATTCACCAGCTTCAAACAAAGTGCATTCATGTACAAGCCGCCTCTGAGCCACCTTCAGCAGCAGATACAGGAGGCCGGTGAACAGGGGAGCCCAGCAGCTTGGCCAGCCCGCAGTGAGAACAGCAGCGTGTAGCTAGAGTTCTCAGCTCAACATCAAACCGCACGATCAAATGTTTCGTAGTTGGGATGATTTTTTTTTTTTCTCTTTTCGTTGATTTGCCTCTTTTCACGCAAGGCGTCTGAAAAGATTTGGGGTCATTTTTCAACACAGCATCAATTTTCATCCTGATTGTGCGGATTTAATTTCGGTTTTCCATTAAACTTTACAAGGCCTTCCAACAAGTGACAGTAAAGCAAACAAATCTGGTGAGTTTATTGTTTCGACTCGTCTTTCACGAGAATCGATGTGTTAAAATAAAACAATTATATGAGGCTGATTAAGATGTCAAAGCCCTCAAAACTGAAGACTTTCTGATCAGAGCAGGACCAAGCCTCGATGAGCTCCACTATTCACAACCAACCCACAATAAACACTGCTTGATAATCTAACATGAAATCTAATACTGGGAAAAGAAGGAAGGTGGAAATAAGTTGTCAATAATAGTCATATATATATATTTCTAGAAGAATATACACATCGTATTAAAGGACCACGACATTGATATGTGGCAGTATTTTTGAGAAGGTATTTTGGCAATTACAACACGGAACTTACCGGGTTTGACCCAGGGACCAGCTTTCCGTTGAGCCTTTGAACGCAGCGGTCGACACTTGCTTCATCTGCCAGCTCCACGAAGCAGTATCCGGCCGACCCACTGCACAGGAAGAAGACAAACAAAGGTCAAGGTACTTGGGGAGATACCACTTTGAAACTCAAATTCACCTGGGGGGGGGGGGGGGACGGTGCTACTTTTCCCCCCAGACTGGTGTATGAATTGTGGTGGCCCAGATGTCTCACCCTGTTATCCTGTGAGTGATGATCTTCACTCCAAACGGCGACTCTCCCATAGCGCTGAA
>JAUESE010000048.1:8335603-8346248 GCA_032274725.1 Malacoctenus triangulatus | reverse complement strand
AGAGAGAGAGAGAGAGAGAGAGAGAGAGAGAGGGGAGGACAATAAGAGACGGAAGAGCTGAGAGTCTCTTCCGAGGACCAACCCATGAACACTTACAGCACGGACCAGAGTTGGGAATGGAAACAAACACCGTGTTCGGACAGTTAGCGACCCAGACGCACGCAGCTCGGCCTAACAGGTGCGAGGAGTGACAGGAGGCCGGGGATCGGAGAGCTCCAGCCGAACGGTGAGGTTTGATGTACAAACACAAAGTGGAAGTGTGCAGAAAAAAAAGGGAAAAAAAAGAGCTCGTCAGCAGCAGGGAGGGACTCCTGCCTCGGCACACCTCAGGCTCGGTCCCGGGCTTCGCAGAAAAATGTGCAACGTTGTTCCGATTCTGAGTTTGCGTGAGGAAATTTTGCACAAAAGGAAAAAAAAAAAACGCAAATGGAAAGAACCTAATTAGACCTCAGTCACATTCATCGTGTGCAAATAAATAACAAAAGAGAATCCCTCCTTTCTTCTCCCCAATCGGCCTTCACGGTTCTTCAGCTTCGGGATTTGGGAAAATTCTCTGAAAAAGGTGGACGTATTTGTTCTACGAAAGAAGGGAAATGACACTGTTGGATGAAGCGGTGAGCTGATGTGCAGTCACCCTGGGAACACGGATAAATACCACCTGTATATATACACTCTACTCTTTATATCGCCTTGATGGGGCAAAAGAAAAAGAACGACAGCTTGGTAAATAAGGCATCTAAACGTGAAATCATAGAGTTAGCAAGAGTAGAATGAACATTTTCGGCTCCTGAAATGTGTACTTTCCTTTTTTTTGTTTCCATCCGGGGCAAAAAAAAGTGCTTATTGTATATTCTGTACTGAGACATGCAGCATATCATTACTTTACCAGTTTGAAAAGGATGAGACTGAAGAATCAAAGACAGGATGACGGTTCTGGTCAAAGTGGTGACTCGGCCGCGCGCTGCGACAGCCGCAAGCTCCGCCCCACCGTGCGGAGGGTTGCACTTTGCGATGCAAGAAAACATGCGAGACCGGACGCAGCATCGCGCCGATGGTTCGGCAGGAAGTGCAGGTCTGAGGGCAAGCGGCTCATTTCCGTCAGAGGTAGAAAAGTCAGATAAACTCCAGGTAGAATCGCAGCTATCAACAACTGAGCTTTTACCAGTGGTGGATGTTCAGGATGCTATTTCCATTTCTAGCTGAAATAAGACGACGAGGATATTGCATGAAAACGAGGAGGATCGACTGATGTTGACTAAAACTCGACGGCATCCGCAGCCGCAGCCAATCAAGCCGGAAGATTATGATACATGACCTGCGATCCGAGACGCCGAGCGCTCCGGAGGAACACTTTGTGACGTGTCCACAGCTGTGCGAGGACGGACGAGAAAGCTGCGCCATCCACTCCTCACAGCACGTGTGTCGGTATTTTGCGACCGAAAAGGCTCAGAAATACACCCACTGCCTTGGAATACACCCACTCCGAGTCCTTGCACACCACTAAATGCAAAGAGGAATGGAAAGGGTTAATTTTTTGAGAGTCCAGAAAGGTTATCGAGAGATTTCTGGGGTTTTTTGTACGTGATGAGAAGGTCAAAACGTGCCCGTCGTCACTGTTTGACCACAAATGAAGCCGGTGTGTGTCAATGAGGGACGTCCATTCTACTCATTCTAACGCTATCGTAGAAAAACTGCAGTCGCCGTCACCTGTCAGTCAAAGCGGGAAGCTCCGCCCCATGCTACATTCCTTTTGCTCCAGACCAGCGAGTCACCGCCCCCTCCCCCCACCCCTCTGCGCCTGGAACGCGACCCGCCCCCCACCCCCCCACCCCCGAACGAGTACTTCGGAAATCTCTTTTTCCACAATAAAAGTACATCATCGTTATTGTTATTATCATTACAAACATTCTAACATTGGAAATCAACACTGTACATATTTTACACTATGATACAATCATATATACTGTACTGTATGCCACCGCTGGTCCTACAGAGTACCACATATATTAAACCGGGGTCAGGGATACACGGAAAAAGCGGGTTTCAGTGCCATTATTACAGTGTACACAAAGAGGGTCCCTTCATACTGGACGGTGTGATTCAGTGTGATAAGCAGCAGTTTAAAAACAACAAATTCTTTCATCTCTTAAACATTGTTATTTTGTTGGGGGTTCTTTTTTCTTCCAAAATTCATATTGGGTTAAAAAATCGGAATGCTGAAAATATGTCGGCATGACTGATAACGAGACACTACGAGACATACGTATCATCACTTTTTGTTGGTTTTTTTTTCTTTATCTTGGAAAAAAAAGTCACATTTTTTTACCCTCTCGCGGTGGCACAGCTGAAGAACTGCGTGTTTATATTTCATCAAAACGGCCCGTTCTGACGCTACCTCTCATAGAGCCAAACCTCAAAAAAACACTGGAACGGCTGTGACCGGCGCGCGTCGCCCGGACGGACACGCTCATGTTTACTGTACATGGCACGAAAAAAAAACAAAAAAAACAACAGCTTCGACTCTACCGTGACCTTCGCGCCACCTTTTGCTCTACGCCCAACTTTTCTAAACCACAACTTTCACCTGAAAACACGAGAAGGCAAAATACTTTTCGGGCTGAAATATATTCCTCACAACATCCACTGTTTGGAGCAAAGACAAATGTGGAAGAGTCACACCTTTTTTTAAGTTTTTCTCCTTCTTTTCTCCGTGCACAACGAAGCTCTTTCTGTTCCGCCTTTCGCTGTCACGTACGGGGGAAAAAAAAAGGTGCAAAATGACTGGCGGGGCCCCGCTTTTGTGGAGGCGCGTGTGGGAGCAGGCGCTGAGGAAGCCCTTGTCCCGGGTCAAACACTGTCTCGGCTCTCCGTGCTGCATTCCTACTCCAGCTAGTCAAAAAATAAAAGCCCTAAACAAATCTACATCCCTGTCAATATCTGAAAAGGTCCACTTCTCCTGTTTTCCCCCCGAAACATTCATGTCATCCAGACTTAGTCGCTGGCTTTTCTGTGAACAGAACACACAGCAATGGAAGAGGGAGAGGGGGAGGGAGGGAGGGGGGGGCGCACATGTACAACGTAGGAACTCCTGTTAAGGTCGAGCGCTATAAACCTTACCACCGATACAAACGTTAGGTCCATCTCTACGGTTGTGGGATAAACACAGCCCATATAAACACATATCTACACATGTACATTTCATCGGATCCTTTTGGAACTCAAGGTGAAAAATCAAACAACAGAGAAAAACAAAACAAAACAACAAAACAGTAAAAACTAACTGTACAACTCACAGACAGTGATGATAATCATATTCTATTTTTTTTGTCGTTTCTTTTTGTTAAAAGTCTTTTATTTTTATTCTTTTCGTTGAGCTGATATGACGTGAAAAAAAATGGTCTCGGACGCGCCGTCCCCCCCTTCCTGTCAGACAGAAACGTGTCTCTGCTTTGTTGTTATGGTGACCGTGAAGCCGGGACTCGAGTGCGAAAAAAAAAAAAAAGCGGAGAGAGAGCTGCGAGGAGGTGAAGGAGCCAAGCGTCCATGTCGTCTCCTTTTTTCGGCGCGTTGAAATCAATGGAGGCCCGAGCACAGAGTATCCGTTTTCACCGGAGGACGGGGGGTGGGTGTCGGAGGGGGGGGGCGGTGGGAGTCTCCACAGGAGCGTCCAGTTTGACTCTGTCTCACTGTGTGTTTGCAGGGTGGGGGGTGGGAGGGGGGCTGTTATACTTGGACGTGGGTCCCCTGCGTCTGCAGGCTCTGCACACTGGACAGAATCTTCTTCTGGTGGCCGGCGAGGTTCACTCCCATCTTGACCAGCTCGCTGCAACGAGAGAATCACAAGTATGAATCGTCACACCCACCATGCAGCCCCCCGCCCCTGTGAGCCCCCCCTTGCTGTTCTTTCGGTGTGCGTACCTGACGCTGATGTAGAGGATGGAGTCCAGGCTGACGTATCCAGAGCTGGAGAAGTTGTCCTTGTACTGGCCCATCTTGATGTGATCCAACCACTCGTCCACCGTGCTCACGCTGAGCTCTGGGGTGGTGGGCTCCTCCCTGCTGGGATGATGAAACACACGTCTCGATAAAGTCTTTTTTTCCTCAGAATATCGCTGAATTGAATGGAGAGACTGCGTTCAATCTAAAAATCATCAAAGAAAAATGTTTTTTTCCACCCTCGAGTTGGTGCTGATGCTGAATGCTGGACGTGCATGACTTGTGCAAATGTGAAGTATCCACCTAAATGTTTCAGTCGGTGTTCTATGAAGCTGGTGTGTTCACTTGCATCCTAAAATGATCTCACAATCTCTTAATCTTCAAACTTGCAAAAAAGAAAACTGAGTGCAATTTATTCATCCTTCGGTCTGTTGGACCTGTGCGGAGCGCTTTCCTCCCTGATCACGTATTGACTGCTGCACGAGGAGCCTTCGTCGTATCACTTTTGAGCTTCTGTTATCTTTACAAATGTGCTGAGATTTGAGTTTAGTTTTTTTTTTTAGTATTTTTTTTTCCTCTTGCTGTTCGGAGTGTCTGTTTGTGAAGGGGGGGGAGTGGAACATCTGCATGCTGGCTTGCCTCTGCTCATTAGCTAAACGCCTTAAGTGTGAAAAATTGTAAATGTAAAAATTAATGGTATTCCGCGGATGTGCGCGCGCGCGATGCAAGTGGGAATAAAACCGAATGTGATACTTTTGCTATTCCAGCCGCGACTGCCTCCATATTCATATCTTTTTCCTCTGAGAAGTGAAAGAAAAAAAACACACAGATGGAGAAGATAGTCCAACCTAAAGTCTCTCCAAGTATCTCATATATATGCGCATGTGCTGGTGGAGACTCGCAGGTTTCAAAATTCATAGCCCCCCCACTGACCACGCTGAGCTGTTGGCCAGTTCTCGCAGGCTGCCCGGGTTCCTGATGAGCTTGTCCAGGATCGTGACGATCTGCCCGAACTTTGGCCGGTCGCTGCGGCCCTTCTCCCAGCAGTCCAGCATGAGCTGGTGCAGCACCACCGGACAGTCCATGGGGGCGGGGAGACGGTAGCCCTCGTCTATTGCTTTGATCACCTGCAGGGGGGGGGGGGGGGGGAAGGGCCAGAGGCAGGCATCACATCACTTCATCAAGTGAAAGGAAAAACGGCTATTTTTATAGTTCCAGTCATTTTATATATATAGATGCTGATTTTCTGTGAGACTGCAGGATTATGTGTGTGTGTCGGTGACTCACATCCTGGTTGGACATTTCCCAGTAGGGCCTCTCGCCGTATGAAATCACCTCCCACATGACGATGCCGTAGCTCCACACGTCACTGGCTGAGGTGAACTTCCTGTAGGCGATGGCCTCCGGCGCCGTCCACCTGATAGGAATCTTCCCTCCCTGCGAGGAAAAAACGGTTCGCGCCGTCAACATATTTCTTCACAGCCTGGATTTTATTTTTTCTGTCACTGCGGACTTGTGGCTTTCTGTTGCTCATGATAACTTTGTTTTTTTTATTTTTTTTATTTGAGACGGCTTCCGACTGAGAACTGTGATGATTTATTATGCAGTTGAACTGAATTAAAGGGAAGATATCTCAGAAAATAAAAGTCCAGAACTATATTTTTATGTAAACTTTAGTCCAAATTAAAATGAACTTTAATTTTTCAACTACCCCCCCCCAAAAAAAATTGCAAGGCCTGTTTTTACCTGAAAAAATAACACTCAGTTAACCAGTTGGACCGATGTTGATCCCACAGTCAACGTATTTAAACAAGAACACCTTGGCCATCATACATAACAGCCATGAAAGTATGTTTAGGTTCCTTTCACTTCCATGTGAAGCAATGCAAGAACTTCAATAACTGTACGCATCCCGAGTTGGCGCCTCTGTAAACGTAGTCAGGAAGGGGCTCCGGGCTGTGTCGATGTGATTCTGATGCAGAGATTGTTGAGGTTAAACTTTACCCCAATAAAAAAAACAAACATCCTCCACCAATACACAACACAGGCTTACGTCTGCTCCTGCCTTTTATTCCCGCCCTCGTCTCTCTTATTCAATCAGTTTTTCTTTGCTTCCCTCTGTGCCGCCCCGGCCTTTGTTGTTGATGTGCAGATCTGAAGAATCCCATACAGGCTGTTGTACATTCACAATAGGCAGTAAAAGATACGCACTCAACCTCTATCTTTCTCTCTCAAGCACACACACAAACACACACGCACACACACACGCACACACACTCGCACACACACACACCATACCTCTATAGGCTGGGTTCAGCCTCTTAGCATGCGGCAGCTGCCTCTGCACCACCTAGCCTTCCCCGTCTCTTGCTTGGTCAAAGTCAAATAAAAGACAAAGCTGCCAAGTCGCTCGGCAACTGTACTTTTGTTTCCCCCCCCCCCTCCTGTCCACCCTTACCCACCCCCTCCCCCCCTCTCAAACTGCTCTCGCTGGATGTTTCTCCCGCTTCATCATCCACTCCTTCCATCTTTCTTCCCCTTCCCTCTCCCATCCTCCCTGGATCTCAGTCTTATTTGATATCCAACCCCCCCCCCCCACCCCTACCCCTTCTTTCTCTCTCTCTTTCTTTCCCTCCCTGTCTCCTCCTCATCCCTGCCTCACCCCTCCCCACCCCTCCCCACCCCCTTGAATGCCTGCAGCTCTCCATCTAGGTCTCCTGACATCAGTGGGAGTTTGTGTGTGATTGCAATAGAGCAGTCAGCGGCTGATACACTCCTCCCAGGGCAATGCTAATGCCATATTAAAAATAACATCCCCAACACTTCCTATGAATATGAATAATGCCATCTCCTTGTGGACATTTTTAGATGAGTTACTCCGCAGCGGTTTAACTCACTGACGTTTGACTTTCTCCGTTCTCTCCGAGCGCCGTGAGAGGATGGAGACGTTGCCGAGGACTTCGCCCGCACTCACGGCAAACAAGCCAACGGATTAAGAAAAAAAAAAGAAGAAGAAAAAAAAGGACGGGAACTTTGCGCGCACCCTGTGATTCCCGATATGAGTTAAATTATGCGGACAGCAGCAATTTAGGCGTTCACTTGTGAGTAAAGCCTATAGAATAAAAAGTGTTCAGACATCCCAGCTTGCCCCGTGGAACATCAGATGAATGCTTAACGCGGTCTTCCGGTCATTACACGTTTTTATCAGTTTTTTGTCGGGCCTGAGAGCGCTTGGCTTCGCGGGGCAGGTGAACCGAGGACATCTGTACTGCAGCCACCAACACTGGGAAAAAATACTTAGTTCGTGATAGGAAGTTGTGTTATGATGATGATGGCTGAAGCTTAAACAGCACCTCACTTTGAATTGATACATCTACCGTCCATAGGAACAGTTTCAGGCATTGAAATTCTGATTTCGAGTAAACAAAACAGGCTATAAAAGTGTGTCAACCAGCATTATTCCAACAGGACTCCGAAAGTGGCTCATATACACTTCAGAAAGGCCCCAAATAGTTAAAGTTTGCAGCAGAATTTGTGGCACTTTTATCAATTTACTGTTTGTTATTTTTCCCAGCAACAACAGTCGTTACAGAGCTCATATGTTTCCGTGGTTTGGATCACTCCTCCTGGCAGCTCAGCACTGCAGCTCGTCATCGAAAAACTCATACTTCCAGACAAATCAGTGTAAATATTTACAAAACTAAAAGTTTTTACAAGTGCATGGCAGGAAATACATGCCTTCAGGCCAGAAAGCCACAAACACTACCGACAGCTCGGAGGAGAATTAGCTGCAGATTGATTTTGTCGACTAACTGCAGGCGTCCTACTTCAAAAAGCCACATGTGGTTTCCATAAAGATTTCACCCGCCTGTTTTAGTCAAAGAGCAATAAAGAGAAAGTCGGTTGATTAAAGGGGGCGTCGAGGACTTTTTTCGGCGCGACGGCTGCGTCGGCGCGTCTCACCCTGGTGGTGTAGGCGGCCTCGGGGTCGTCCTCCAGGACGCGCGACAGGCCGAAGTCGGACACCTTGCACACCAGGTTGCTGTTGACCAGGATGTTCCTGGCCGCCAGGTCGCGGTGGACGTAGCTCATGTCCGACAGGTACTTCATCCCCGAGGCGATGCCGCGCAGCATCCCCACCAGCTGGATCACCGTGAACTGCCCGTCGTGCTTCTGGGGTGAGAGAGGAAGGAAGGGGGGGGGAGAGAGAGAGAGAGAGAGATTGAGGTTACACAGAAAGCAGTGATCCATAGTTCTCCCGCGACTTTGAATTTGTCTACGATCTCCCCTGCGGAGGGTGAATTTACCCTTCCAGGGATCAATGAAGGACCCCCCCCAAAAAAAGGCCCCTACTTGCAGAAGATTGGAAGTGACAGAGCAGACAAAACTTTCCCCTCTCACGCCGACTGTGTTCCTGCTCCCAACCTCGCTGGATTTTCAGATCTGAGCTGTCTTTGGCAGCAAGTCGGGCCCCGCGTTGATCGATGGCGGTCTAACTCACCTTCCTCTGCCAATTATTTCTGCCCGGGGCCAACGGTCCCCGTTAAAAAGCCATTCGTGTTATCAGTCACCCTCTCTCCTCTTCTGTCGTCCCTCCATCCTCTGTCCCTTTGTTCGCTCCATCCGTCTCTTCCTCTCCTCCGTCTCTGTCCCACCCGAGAGGGAACTCGCTGCACGACTTTGACTTGGTGTCTCCATCCGTCTATCTATCTATCTTCCCTCATCTCTCTGCAGTTGTGCACCCCACTCCCTCCCTCCCTTCCCCTCCCTCTTCTCTCTATTCTTCTACCTCCCCCCCCCACCCCCCTTTCCCTCAGCAGCTGTGGAGTAAGTTAATTAGCTGGTGGTTTTGTGAGATGCTGATTGATTGGACTGTCTAACAAACCTACAGACTTCCTCTATCAATCTGCCCACCACATTGCATTGCCAGGAAGGGGAGGAGGAGAGAAAGAGAGAGAGAGAGACAGGAGAGACAAATGCAGGGCAGCGGGGTTACACTGGGAGAAGAAAGAGAATGACCACACACTTGGTCAATTTTTGGCTTTTTTTCCAGGAGGTGGGGACTATTTTTTTTTCCCTGGCAGATTGTGGCACCTTGTTTCAGTTTTTTTTCCAGTGGACGAAATGACGGGAGAGGAGCGGGAGGAGGGAGACGGGAGGAGGGAGACGGGCAGAGGCCGACGGAGGAGAGAGGAAGAGGGAGAGCGCTGGTTTTGTTATTTCAGAGGGAGGTCTGCTTAATAAATGGTCAGAATAATTAAAGACACATACGGATGCCCGACGCGCGGATGAGTTGTAAAAACCATAAAACGGACGCCGTAATTATATGGAGCCAGTGTGGAGACTCTTTACGACCCTCATTACAAGACACGGTGCAGCAAGAAAAAAAAAAGAAAAAAGATAATAATAACAACAACAACATGCCTCCATTTCTCCTCGACTGTGCTCTGTTGTGTGTTTCGGGGTTTGGTCTTTTCGCCACTTCTTTTGTGTTGTCACTTCGGTGTTGCTGATGGGATCGGCGCGTGTTTAGCGGTGGGCCTATCATCACGGCCCTAATGGCTCCGGAGCACTGCAGTGATTTTACTAGCTGACAAACAACTCGGAATATGAATCAGGGGGGCGTTGAAAGAGTGAAGCACACCGGAGCTGCAGTGCGCTCCGGTGTGTGTGTGTGTGTGTGTGTGTGTCTGCTCTTCAGCTCAGTCTGTCCAACATCTTCAGGAATCACAAGTAAACTATTCTTGAGTGGATGTGTGTGTGTGTAGACCAAGCTGTGTGTACAGTATTCTTCAATTCATACAAAAGATTTTTGTCTGATAACTAATGATGCCTGGAGGGTTTTTTTTTAAGGAAGAGTTTGA
The DNA here is from genome assembly GCA_032274725.1 of Malacoctenus triangulatus. NCBI lineage: Eukaryota > Metazoa > Chordata > Actinopteri > Blenniiformes > Labrisomidae > Malacoctenus > Malacoctenus triangulatus. The sequence goes on along the minus strand of JAUESE010000048.1, from coordinate 8,336,448 downwards.
AGGCTTCATTATTTCATTATATCCATCCACGTAATGAGTTACTCTAAAATGAATTACTGTGATTATATCGACGTGAGTGACTCCTCGCTCCTCGTAATAACAACGCAACACCTCCACGGCTCCTCTCTGCTTGTTGGATCGGTGCTCTGATGGTGATCTAGGATTAAACGGCATTCATGACTTACTTCCGTAAAGCCTCCCGTGGATTTAAACTCTTCGGGTTACACCGGGTTACATTTTTTTTTTCTTCAATATCAGCTAACAAAAGACGAGAAACGTCCCCGTTCACTTTTGACAATATCCCCCCAACGTGTTTTATGAGCTTTTGTGGCACATTTGCAAAGAGCTGCTCCTTTTTTTTCGCATGCTCTTACAAAGGAAATGTAGCGCACGAGCCAATAAACTTTATTTGTTTTATTGCCCTTTTGTTGATGGTTTTATTGCACTTTTCTGTTCTGGGACGCTGCCACGAAGAACATCTCGTACGCTCATTGTGGGGGAAAAAAAAAAGAATTGTGTAATGAAGTGTTGGGAGACCATGCATCCAACGAAAATGTCTGTTTCTCATCCACTTCTTTATCCCTGTTTAGTGAAGCAAAGTGTTGTCTCCGCGCGTCTGGACGGAATATGCCATGATGACTACAAGGGCTGCAGGGGTAACAGTGTGCTTTTTGTACTCATGACAGTAGTGATTTTCACCTCAACTCCCTTTTTTTTGTCATCTAAGAAAAGACACTTTCTGTAATTACTAATCAAGATGCCTGCCAGTGTATTTTAAACCCAGCAGCCCGCCGTGCTGAAAATTGATCACCCGTTGTGTGAAAGCATCGGGGACTTTCTCAGAG
>JAUESE010000048.1:7866544-7878966 GCA_032274725.1 Malacoctenus triangulatus | reverse complement strand
CTCTAATTGGTCAAACATCGAATCGTGTCTGAAGCTAAGTGAAACAAACAAGCACATAATTGAGCTCAATTAAACAAAAAATGGTCACAAGCCAAACTGAACACACCTTTTGTAGTCGTCCCACCTCAGAAATTACTCTCTCAGATCAGAGCTTCAGGATTGGGTGGAAATGATCACAAACAGGTTTGGGAGTGACGGGTGGCACCAGTTTCTCTTAAACTTCAGACATTTAGACTCCACGGCCCTTTTCTGCGATTGGAGCATGTGACATCTTTATGCCAAGATTCAAACAACTCCCTGAGGCCTTGATGGAAAAACTGGATATATTTAAGCCTGTCAAAGCTGTTCAAAAGATCCCGTTTGTCCCAGTTTGTCCTGGACTGCATGCACAAGTAACGACAGCAAAACCACATGTCGTTTGATGAGGAGGGAAAAAAAATACCCAACTATTATCCACCTGCAGGAGGCTCTCATAACCGTCCGTGTTGAGGTGCATGGTCAAGATAAGAGAAGGTACAAAACTGACCTGCATTTCAAGAAAAGCCACATTTACCCATTAAACCAAAAAGGTCAAACTGCATATTTTGACAATTACATGTTCAGTTATGCCTCCTGTACATAAAGCTACTGAGAGGGAGAGTCTAAAACAAGAATGCCTGCAGTAGGAAAGGCGTCACTGATCGCTCCATCATTAATTACAGTAATTACTGTTCATTAAAAGCCTTTCAAAAGGGTGTAAATACTGAGAACATGCTCTTAGTGGTTTGAAACCTGCGAGAAGCCAATAAACCACAACGTCTGAGTCCAAAAAACCATCAAACTATCTCATATTATATATGCTGCTTCACAGAAAACTAACTTCTGAAGTTACTGAACAGAGTCCGTGCAGCAGCAAAAGTTTGAGAAAGCGTTTCTTCCAAGTGATCTTTCAGAAAGTCTCATTTGATTGGCCGTCCGGTCCCTTCATCTGGTAAGAGGGCGAAGAGCGCTATCTGGCCAGTAACTGTGTTTGGGATCAGCGAGACAGGGCTTATGCAAATAATGGGAGACTTATGAGGCTTACTGGTTTAAATCGAGATACGTTTGCAGGACTTTTTTATCCTATAAAGCAAAAGTCTCGACATTACAGCCTAAGCCAGAGCAACGCGTCTCTATGTTCTACAAAGCTTGGATTCTTTTGGTGAACTTTGACTGCAAGTGGATGATGCGTATGGCGCTCTCATTGCACTGCGTCACGATTGCCTCGTCACGCGGACAGAAACTACGCAAAGTTGTAGATCATTCATCACAAGTAGTGTCTTTTCTCATCATGTCTGACTCAATTTTTTTTAAAGCAGAAAGGTCTGAATCTTTTACTGAAACTCGAGTGTAGCAGCGTGAACTTAAATGAAGATAAGACAGACATCAAACCGCTGCAGGTGAAGGGGAAGTCGGCTCTCGACAATGCAAATGAGCTATTGTAGTCATTCATTGACACTCTTACAAGATTTGGGGAAAACCCTGAAACCAGCAGATTTATTCAAAAACGAAAGCATGTGTCCGTAACTGGGAGCCTCTTCTGGTTGCTTGAGAAGAAAAAAAGAGACAGTGGTTTAGGGGCTGTTGAGAGATTTGTCATCACTTAGTGAAAAACCCAGACAGATGCTTTGGAGACACTTGTGAGCGACAACATCACAGGCAGCTCTTCCTTGATTCTCTGTCTTGATTTTCATTTTCGTACATTATGATGATGAATAAGATATGAGCTCACAAAGAAGGGTTTTTACAACCAATTTCCCAGAAAACTGAAACACTTAGGTATCCTTTTATGCAAGAGCAAACAGGACGGCTCTCACACATCGACTACTGAGCAGGCTCTATAGCACGCTACCCCCACTTCAGGCCGATCAATCACTGCTATTGACATGCCCTTTCAGACCAATGGGACGAGCAGGTCTGGAGGGTGTCCCCAGAGATTGGCCGGTTTCCCTCCCCTGCCCCGCCTGCCTGCCTGCTAACAACCAATTAACTTCCAGAGTCCTTCCTATAAGGCTGTGGGGTAACTTCTCCCCTGGGATACACACCCCTTTTTTTTCCCAGAGTCAGTGTGCACTACACACGATCAAAAGCGCTTCCGTTGCGGGTCTGAAGCTACAAGTACAGCTGAGTAGGCTCGGCAGCAGGGGAAACTCAGCTGCTGGCGCTCTGGGTCTTTGGAGATTTATTTCTTGACAATAGGAACACAATATGTACAATAAACAGTAAAATATCAAGGGGACCTGTTTTTTACAATTATTATCTTGCATGTGATGAACACCTTTGTTTTTTAACCATTTCACCCCCTCCTTTTGACCCACCGCAATCGTTCTAACTGGATGTTGATTCCACAAGCTTGCAGCACTTAACCTTTCACCAGCCACGTGAATCACTCCGGAAATATGGTGATGGAAAAGCAGCAGAAAAAAAAGACGCGAGGATGCCTCGGCAGTGTCGTCCAACCGCGGCGTGCTTTGGAGAAAAACGAGGAGATTTTCGTGGCGGTGACATCGGCTGACAGCGGTGGGATTCGTCGACAGCTTTTGACACATAACTCTCGCATATTTCAAGTGTAAAGTCCTTGGGTTTAGCTTTGTTTATTTGTTCCCCTGCAGCACGAAGAATGCAGGATGAAGAGGAAAAAAAACAGGATAAGTGACACAATAGCAGAAGTCGGCACCAGATTACAAGGCCACCACACATATGGGTCAGATATATACTTGACAGGCCGTCTCCACCACCACAGACAAAAAACACGTACAGCCCACACACAAATACTTGAGAGCTGTATTAATGCCAGCCTCTCTTCTAGGCACAGCACTTGGTCCAGAAGGCCCTCGCTGCAGGAGGAGGATGGGGGGATGGGGGAGGCAAGCGCAGAGGAAGAGGAGGCAGAGGGAGAGACAGGTGAGAGGGAGGGATGAGAGAGAGCAAGAGAGACAGTGATGACACTCAGTTTTGAATGTCACCACGGTGCTAAAGACCCCCGCTAACCTTTTGGCTGGAAATGAGAGGACTGGAGGGGAGGGAGGGGGAGGTTGGAAGGGTGGGAGGAAGGGAAGGGCTGGAAGCGACAAGCAGGCAAAGATGAAGGGAGAAGAGAGGGAGAGAGAGATGGAAAGGGTGAGAATGAAGAGCAGAAAGAAGAGGAGGGAGCCTCATGCATGGGCAGAGAGTGAGTGGGTGGGTGGGTGTGTGGGTGAGGGGTGGAGGTGGAGCGATAGATGGCAAAGATGAAAGAGATGGAAGCAAACAACAGCTCCACTTCTCTTCTCTGCGAAAAGTGCTGCCATCCACGACACATGATGATCGCAGACAAAATGGCCACCCTAACAAACACCAGCACTCCGGCTCAGATACCCAACACCCGCCTTTCAACACGAGACTGTCCACTACACCGCACCACCTGGTGCTATCCAGCCTCGAGCGAGAACAATCGGCTCGATTTTGAACCTTTCGGCCTGCAATCTGTGAGATCCATCTTCAAAATACACGCCTCGGCCCAGTGGGAGTGACGGCCTGCTCGCGTGATAACCCTGAAATTGAACGTCCGACCGACCACGTGACCGCAGCTCAGAGAGGCTTCATGAAGTGGCAAAAACCTCCATAAATACATCAGGAAAAAAAAATCCTGCAAGGTTGGAAAGCAGGCTGGACAGACCAGGTTGCAGGAGCACCGGTAAAGAAAACCTCAAAAAACAAGCAGCTGTTGCTTGATAAATGAGTCTGAGCTGCGAACTCAAACACCTGGTGCAGGCACTTTCCCTACTCATCTTCTAACCTCCATGAGCCAAGAATAGAGGAGGAGAGGGAGGGGGGGGGGGAGGGGGAGGAGACAATGGCGGTACAACTTTAGCCATTTCAACACTGAAAAACAGACTTATTAGCCTTAATAAATGTAATGCTCTTGGTCAGCTATAAGCTGAAGGAGGGAGGATCTGAGAGGGCTTCATCCTCCACTGTGAGCCTCCACTGTGAAGCATCCGAGCACCTTCCAGTCAGGACCAAAATTTTCCCAATAACACTACCAAATCAATGAATTCATCTGGATGAGTCGGTTCAGTTTTCTTTTAGTTGCAGCAAAATAACTTAAGATCAAACAGCCACATTCCTCCTATTGTGAATATTAAAGCCATCATCTTGGACCTAAATGTTCTTCGAAAAAGTGTGAGTGGGTGCTAATGCATCAAGTCTGACAGAGAGATTACTTTAGGACAGTGGGTGCATTGCCCAAAGTGAAAATGTGCTTCTGATAGAAATTTCCTCGAAACCTCCAGGGAACCAAAATCTCAGCTGCCAAAGCTGATTTGTTGAGATTTTGATGAATCAACAGAGCTTCTGGTCATGTTTTTCGAGCAGCTTGTCGTGTGTGTCTCAGGCCCTGAGCACAAAGACGGGACTGGGTTAAAAGTGCGTCCACAAGTTTGAACAATTAGAAAAATGGACCAAAAAAAACCCCTAAAATAATTCCCCACTGAATTGTTTGGGCTCCGAAACTCCTGCCGTATGATTAGTGAGCAGAACAAACAGTTTTAGTCAGAGCAGCAAAGTCTGAGTTTACAAAGCATTTGGGTACAAACGAGAACAGGCACAAGACGAGTGGAGGGATGGACCAGGAAAACAATGGCTGGCCATTCTCATTTTGGTAAACTGGTGTACAACAATGTCAGTGTTGTCGAGCACAAGTAGTAGTGTTCATTGCATGCCAATTCAGGACAACTGATGATTTCTGTCCTCTGAAACACACTTATCTACATCGCCTTCAGCCTTTCCTTAACGGCCCTTTTTTTTCCTTCCCCAGAATCCTTCAATAAGTTTTATCCCCTTTCAGCCTGAGCTGCTGTGGAGCTGCACGAAACAGTGAGAGTTGGTTAAAAGGTCAATAGATGATGGCACATCAAGAGTGAAATGTTCAGATAACCAAACACTGACCACACTAATGATTCATAGGTCAGAACAACAGGGAGCGGCGCTTTGCAAAAACATGACAAACTGATGGAAACCTGCTCCAAACAAAGTGTCTGCTCAGTTCTTCACAACACTGACGGGACCGCGCTGAGGAGAAACCGAGAGGCAGCGAGTGGCACGGTGAAATCTCCGTGCCCGTTAGGATGGTTGAAATAAGATAATGGACGGGGCATACATGTGGAGAATGAGCATCGGTGCATGGAGATTGCACTGGGAATTTAATTGCATCATTCTGTGAAATCTCAATTAACTGGGGTATCTTAATGTCGTGTTGCACGGGATGTGAGTCACTGCCCTGCATGTGGTGTATCCCCACACACTAACCCCAGTGTAAGGCAACTGGGATTTCCCTGCGTGTCAGGATAATACGAACGCTACATCATGAAGACTTTGTTGTGTAACCAACAAACCTGTGAGGCATAAAATATGGATTAGTGCAACAATCATGTGTTTCATTAGATAAACTTCCATGTCTTGGAAACAGCTGAATCTCAGGTTATTTGCTCGTGAGACCCTCAAACGTTAAGGGACAGTTGAAAAAGAAAAAAAAAAAAAAACTTCCCACACAAGCCAGCCAAAGTAAATACAAGCAACTCCAGCCGCGCAAACACAACTTCCAGAAGAAGGGAAAAAAAAAACTCCCTGTTCTAAGAAGTAACAACAACTTCTTTCCTCGCATTTTAAACATGTTTAAAATGCCAGAAAAGGTGATCAGATTTGCCTTTGCGCGCGGGCGAAATATGAGGAAAAGCAACTTTGTGCTGAAGTTGCAGTTGAGTCCAGAATGACTTCTTTTCATAGAGCCTCACGAAGCTTTTGTGGCTGAAAGGGGGGGGAGAGCGCCTCAACTTTAACCACAAGAAAGGACAGAGAGAGACAAACGGGAGAGAGACCAAATAGTGGTGAACATCTGTTGTGTGTGTGTGCGTGCGCGTGTGTATGTGTGTGTGGTCGGGGCCTCTTATCTCTCCCTCTGTGGCCCGCTAAACATGACTAGCTGCCATCTTGGCTCACAGACACAAGGTGGTGGGGGTAGCAGCTCCTGGCTCCATGGCAAACAGGAGCAGGGGGAAGAAGGAGGAGGAAAAAAAACAAGCAAACAGCCCATGTACACCGACTGTGTCATCCCGAATGAAAGAAACGCAACCTGAGAGCGAATAAAACCCAGTACGCGTGTGAGCTTTGAATAAATTACACTTCATTTCAAGAGATTTCTTTTTTAGCGCAGTCGAAGTTGCGTGAGAGCGACAGGGTGACCATGTTGCAAGTTGACCGATTACGGCACACATAATGGAGAAAGAGGGCAGGATAGCGCAAGGAAGGCACGCAACCCGCCAGGACCGCACAGAGAGGGGGGAAAACGCAGCCCAGCCTGCGTGTCCGAGCCGGAGAGAAGTACAAGGACACCGGCAGGTGTTTTGTTGGGCTGCGTTTTTTTGAGTAACAAGTGTAGTCGCGGTGGTTACCAAACTTCGGTCACCGGATACGCTGTAACACTACAAACCAGCTCTCGTTACAGAAAAGACCTAAAAAGAACAGGAAGACGATCGTCTGTTTCTGCTTCACCCCCGAGAAAAAAAAAAGTGTAGCGAGCGGTGCGTAAAAAGTTGATTTCCGTGGCCGCGAGGGACGCACGGAACGACAACCGCCCCGAGCTGGATGGCCGCTAGCTCGGGGGGGCTAATAAGTGGTCCTGGTCCGCACACAATGAGGATGAGAGCAGGCTAGCGAGGGCTAGCTGAACTTCTGCGTCCTAGCGCTGGGCCAGCTTCCAGCGGCTAGCACGGCTAATTAGCCTATCAGCGGTATTTCGCACGTCGTTCCGGACCGGGGAACGATTCGCTCATCTCGGGCTTTCTGAAGTTTAATTAAAGTAAAACTGTTTCCACCGATCACAAACGCACCACGGGGCCACTACAGAGCATCTCCGGGTGATTTAAAGTGTTTTGGTACGACGGAGCGTGGTGGAAAAAGCGTGAAAAACACGGTTGTATGGAATGACCGCCTGGCCTCACAGCTTCCCCCCTCCTCTCCTCCACACTGCTCTGTCCCTTCCGTCCAATAAACCCACACGCACTTCGCACTGTCCTTTGCCGATGAAATACACAGCTATACTTTAAAAACCCAACTTGTGCGCATACTTTCGTGTGGGGGGCTTTAATTGCAGCCCGTGCGGAGCGTTTTTCGGCGATATCCGCCAAGTATTCTCCGCTGGGAATCTCCCTCAGAGAGCTCCGCTCATTCAGTCGGCTAGTGACTCACCTCTACGGTCGAGCCACCTCGTGTCTCCTACAAGCTTCAACACAATTAGCTAACAGGGCTAACAGTCCCACTTTAAAACTGAACTAAGTCCATATTTCATTTGGGGGAAAATCCAACAAGTAGTCAGGGGAGCCGGCGGGCAGACGGGGAGTCGCTCCGCGCCGCGCTGGACGTTTTTCTTTCCACTTTTCAACTAACTAATGGGACTGTTGTGCGTCTCTGTGTGGGAGCGATGCAGCGGGTGGCAAAGCTAAACTTGCTATTGTTAGCATGTCGGCATGGCAGCTACATGGACCTTCAATGACTTTCTTCCGAATAGAGAGAATAAAACCGAGGCGAAACCACCCCGATCCGTCCCGAACACGGTCTTTTTCCAGCGAGTTATCCCTGATGGAAAAGCCAAGTCGGGCTCGAAAAAAACCACAACTCGCACGATGGATTAAAGAGTCCGTTTGCGCTCAAAAAAGTATGGAAAACTTACTATTCAGAGAGAAAAATAAGACGATTTTAATCGAGAGCCGGTGCCGGATCGAAAACCATCACTTTCCGGCTAAAATGCGCTCCGGAAAAATGGAGAAAATGCATTAATTCAAAGAGAATTGGTTCGCTTACCCAGCAAGCTCGCTCACTTCGGGCTTTTCACCAAATCAACTCCTCGTTAGTACGGTTAGTATCTCCGCTTGCTTGAAAAAAAAAAATCCACCGTGGTCCTTTTTTCAGTTTGAAATATAAATAAACAGAAGGAAAAAGTTCAAGTTTTTATGTTTTTCATGAAATAAATCTCCGGCGTGTCTCGCATCCGCGACCTCGCCGACTAGTGTGCGTTGCTCTTCTCTCCTTTGTGTTAATTTCACTCAAATCGAGTTTAATCCGATCGATCCCTCGGCTGGTCGCGCTCCCGAGTCCTCCCCTCCAGACACTCGCTCACCTTCCTCGGCCAGGGGGGGCGCGCTCCCGAGGACCTCTCATACAGATAAACAGGCGGCGTGCGCGGTCACTGACCCCGCCGTGCCCGTGTGACGCTCGCTGTGAGTTCTCATATGGAGATGGAAAAAAATACACAGGGGCGTCATTTGGACCGAGGTTTTCTGGTGAAAAAAAACTGAGAGAATCGAACAGCTGAATATTTTAAAGTGCGTTTTCTTTTAAAGGGAAGATGTGGAGTGAAGGCGGGCTGCCGGAAACCGCTGAAAGCTCACTATAAAGCAGTAATTCGACAGAAAATAGGGTTTAGAGGCAGAATCTTTATATTTGTCACGTTTGACTTGACCAATTAGAATATATGAGATCGAAACGACGTGAAAATTATCCTGTCTGTCAGTTTTGTGGCTAATGTTGCTTGTAATTGTAATTCAAAGCGATAACAGAACACCTATGTCAACAGACGTATAGACATATACTGAAGCAATAAAAAGAGTTTTGAGCCTTTTCTTCCTTTTGAAATTCATCCTTTTCCATCATCCATGTTCATGACGTGCAAATGAAACCACCCCGTCCAAAGCTTCTTCCTAAAGACTGAGTGAATGTTTTAAAGCCTTATCAAACGCAATCGAGCTTTGAATAATTTTAATGTACGGTTCCTGGTATTTATCCTTCTATATGACTGAGGAAAGTAAAGACTGGGGGGACCCCAGAACTAATTATATATTCATTAAGGACATGCCAGGGATGTGTAAGAAACTATGGAGGGACTAAATCAATAATTATTTAGCAGTAATTGTGATATTAGACCTTGAATTATTTTTTGGGAATATCTTCCAAGACACAATCGAAGGACTGTGAATTTCAGTGTTTTTTAATGAATATTTGACTGACAAATCTTCTTCTTTCAGTTTATTTTTTTGCACCTCATGAATGCACCTCACTGACATATACTTCTATATAAAGATAATTTGTTTGGAATGCATTTCGATGCTCCGTTGGACACATTTCTGCCGAGTTTATGATAAGATTCACTCACCACTGGCCGTCTGGATTTGTATCATATGTATGTGCATGTTTATTTTGTTTTTGTGTCCAACACAGTCGAGTAAGAAAGGAGTGAGCGTAAACTTTACTTCGAGCTGATCAGAAAAAGACACCAAGAGGTCTTGGTCGTCTTGAGTTTGTGTGTGTCACCGTCCTGGAGAGTGTCTTTGTCGTGCTGTTTTGAGGGGTCTCGGACGCTGCCTCAGGAGTTCTCACACAACGAGCCACTGCAGAGGATGAAATGATCAAAAATCCTCGCGTCCACTCGATCCGGAACACGAGATATCGACGAGTCAGCAAGTGGCTGATATTGGATTTTTCGAGGTGCTGGTGTGAATGTGATTCCTTGCCCTGCGATGGACAGGGGGGGGGTGTCCACCATGTTTTCCTGCCTCCACCCGATGTCAGCTGGAATTGGGCCCAAGCCCCCCCCCCAAATAACCCGGGTTTTGAAAGGCGGTAGCACCAGATGGACAGATAGATGCAATACACACATGGGGTCACAGGGACTAGCAGGGTTGGACCAGCGCGTCTGAAGCTGTAACACAGTCTCTTTAAAAAAGGGACACGAACTAATCGCACCAAACGATGGCCAGAAGACGCATTCTAACACCCCGAATGAGTCATGGAAGGATTTTTTCTCACTTTGGTCTGACCTGAGACGGCGATGTGCGTTGCAAGAACATAAGGGGACCAGCAGCATGTGACAACACACTGATAATTTGCTTATCATAACAATCTGGCGCTCTGGAAAGAAGCCTTCAGACACAAAGCACGTACACACAAAGCCTTCACTTGATTCCCTAGATTGTAGATCACGTTGTGTGTGTGTGTGTGTGTGTGTGGGGGGGGTCCTCGCCCGGTTAGACCCTGCAGGTGAAGGAGCCTTTCGACGTTGGAGTCCCCACGTGAACGGTAAAACGAGGACACAAACACACACACACAGACAGACAGACACTTTCTCTTCCAACTCTTCAAACTTGTTGACCTTCCGACTTCCTCATTTCTGCAAGAAAACGCACATTTTAGATTCACTTCCTATCACGCATTATGTTCAAATTTCTCATGTTTTGGTCTTTGTGTGGAGCTCAAACTTCGAGCGCTCACCAGAGACGACACCCTAACTCATCCTGTCACTATAAATTATATAAGTTATTTTTTTTTTCCTCATCCTGCTGGCTCTTATCCAGAGAAATCTGACGCTCGTGTGTTTTTCCTCCTTCTCTCGCCGATCCAGCTCATATCAGACGGTGTTGGAGCCAACATGCAGGGACTTGAAAGTTGCCCGAGTTGGGTAATACGCGACTGGAACAAGGTGTCTGCTTTTATTTTAGCTCATATTATGTTAGAGGGCCATTATGATTTGGCTGTGAGAAGCATTTACCGAAAGCCTCGGCTGTCTGCGGAGCTCATTAAAAAAGACAGAAAAACAACCATCCTCCTTTATTTTTCTTTTTTTCTGGACGGTGTCGTTCTGACCACATGACTTCTGACACGGCGCCGGAGCTGACGTTCGGTGGCAAGATTCAGGTGAGGTGTTTTTCATCTATTTTGTTTTTTTGATCTTTCTCCAGACGCCCCCCCCTCCCCTCCCTCCCTCCCTCCTGCTTATTCAGACCCAAAAACAAGAAGAAACCACCCACTGGTCACCTCCGAGCAAAGCATCAACATTTCCAAGAAGCTGGTCTGACGGTAAATAGACCGGGGAAAATTATCAAGCGACTCGTCGAAGATTTGGTTGTTGCTGTGAACTCTGGTTGCGTCGCCCGGTAAACAGGAAGGTGGTTTGAGACCCCCCAAAAAATGAACTTCGACCTCTCCTCTGATCTCGAAAAGCCACGATGTCAGTGAACTATTGTATGAAAATAAAATACAAGTGTTGTGGATCATCTGTAAGAACCTGAACTGCTTGTGAAAATATGCGTTCCTGCTGACTTTCAGCTGGTGGTCTCTTTTATTTTCCTCTCCCTTCCTTTCTTTTTTCTCAGTGACGCGAGCGGCGCGAACGAGTCTCCATTTCCATTTCCATTTGTGTGGAGGTCATTTTCACAGCAGACATTTTGACACGGCACAGCGGGAAAGCCACCGGTGTAATTAGTAACATTAATAAGCGCTGACCTCCATTTGGGTTTGCGCGGCCCGCCGCTCGCTGTCACCACTCGAAACTTACACTTAAGTGGTCGGCGAGCGTGCCGTTCGCGGCATTAATTGCACCTGTGCCTCTCCCGCGTTGGCAGGGGGAGAAAAAAAAAAAAAGGTGCGCAGCTGCCTTCGAAAATCAGCACGCACCCACACCTCCACCCACCCATCGGGAGGCCCAGACGGCACGACGGACACACAGACATCATGTGTGACAGAAGAAATGCAGCTGGAACAGCCAAAATAATCTGAATTATCACCTACAAGTAAATAAAAACAATTGAAGACGTTCCTCAAAATCTGGATGAATTCAGGGTCACGAAAGCTTGAGAAGTTCCAATTCAAATTGATGGTCTTTGACTTCAGGAAGTAAATCTTTCTGTCACATGACCACCTTCCTCACGTCCATGAGACAGGATGTCCAACACTGACCGAACCGCGGAGACAAGACTGAGGAGTCGTCGTCCAAGTGGGCCGACAGAACAAACATGAATCTGGAAACCTAAAAGTCTGTTTTTAACCATCTAATTCTATCTGTGCAATTGTATAAATGAAGGACTTGATGTCTCTTTAGGTATGTCCCATAAAATCAGCGACGACACCACCTTTGTTTTTCCACCATCTTGTTGAGTTGCCATGTTCTTCCTGTGTCTGGAAAGGCTTTGTTTTCTCACGGCGCTCCTGTTTCCACAGGAACTGGTCCTCGGCGTCCCGACATCCCCCGGTAGGTGTTTATCGGGCGTGTGTGGTGGTCTCGTCCCTCCGTTTGCCCTGTGACGTGCTTGTGACCTTTCCAGGATGTACCCGGCCTTCCGCCTCATGTTAGCCGGGACTGATTCAAGCCCCCTCCCCATCTGACCTGAAGTCAGATCACCTCAGTATAGACGAACAAATGAGGTTTTCTCTCTTTTTTCATTTATTGTCCCGGTTATTAAATCCCACTGGTCTCAGGTGTATAAAGTACTTACACCCTCTCCATGGGTACCGACTCATAACTTTGGAGACACCGTGACATTTCGTCGCATTCTCCAGGTCAAAGGTTTAAACTTTATCTTAAACCTCTTCACTTT
>JAUESE010000048.1:7651757-7664067 GCA_032274725.1 Malacoctenus triangulatus | reverse complement strand
GGGGGGGGGGTTAAAAACAAGGTGGCGACTCGCCGCTTGCTCCAGGTGAGTTTGTTCCACCGTGTCCCGGCGTCTGCTGGCGGCGCCGCCGGAGGGATTCCCCGCCACGCCGACGTGTGGGCGCCGAGTTTCACAGAAACGAACGTGTGTGTGTGTGTGTGTGTGTGTTTGCAGCGCCTCTCCTTTTTGAACTTGTCAGAGAGGCCCCCCCCCCTTCTGCTTCCCCACCCTCCTCCTCCTCCACCTCCACCCACTGGCTCCTCCCCTCCTTCGCATCAAGACGTGATAACATTTAAGAGGAGGACCTGAGGAGGCTGTCATCTGATTTGGGCGGTGGACCTGCGCAGGCTGCAGTCGGAGGTAAGCGCACGCTGCTGCTGTGGAAACTAACCCACCAAATCTGATCGAGCGGCCTTTGAATTTACCTCCAGCGAGGGAAGCGACGCTTCGAGATAAAAAACCGTCTGATCTGAGGGTTGAACACGTGAATAATTTACTCCAGTTTGTTTTTAAACTTGCGTTTGAACTCGACTGTAACTCCCGGTGACGCGTTTTAATTCAGTCACGTACCTGAAACGAACCCAACTTGTTGAAAACGACAGAAACGAGACGTGTGAGGAGTAGGATGAACTCTTTATCAGCCTCCTCATTTCCTTGATAGAGTGGTGTGTGTGGTGTTCAGAGCGCGAGTGGTAAAACGCGATGAAAGGACCGACCGTGGGTCATATGAGGCTCAGCTCGCACTTAAATGCTCCCACCACGAGCCCTCAGCGTGTCGGTGATGGGCGGAGTCTCTCGGTGAAGCTGCAGGTCTGACGCCGTCTCGCTCGCCTCTGCAGCGATGAGCCTGGAGGACGACGGCGGCGGCGGCGGCGGCGTCCTGTCCGTCAGCTGCGGCAACGGCAAGCTGCGGCAGTGGCTGATCGAGCAGATCGACAGCGGGCGCTACCCGGGCCTGGTGTGGGAGAACGACGACAAGAGCATCTTCCGCATCCCCTGGAAGCACGCCGGCAAGCAGGACTACAACCGGGACGAGGACGCCGCGCTCTTCAAGGTGGGAGCTTCCTCGCCGCGTCCGTCCGTCCTCCTGCACCGCTGCTCTGGACTCTGTCTGGACCTCACCGGCTTGACCTTCGTCTCTAGATTTGAGAGCGATGCCAGGAGAGCTGTGGCGTTTCTAGATCACCTTTCTTCATTCCTGTTTGAAAGAGGAAGTCGTGAGGATGTCTTTGGTTCGGTGGCTGTTTCAGGCGTGGGCGCTCTTCAAGGGAAAATACAAGGAAGGCGTGGACAAGCCCGACCCCCCCACATGGAAGACCCGGCTCCGCTGCGCCCTCAACAAAAGCAACGACTTCGACGAGCTGGTGGAGAGAAGCCAGCTGGACATCTCCGACCCGTACAAAGTCTACAGGATCATTCCCGAGGAGGCCAAAAAAGGTCTGGATCACTTCCATGCAAACACGCCGTAAAGCGACTAAAAAAAAATGACATTACATGAGAAGTTTAAATGTTTGAAGCAAGAAAAGTCATCAATAAATCGTTTTTTTTAGTGAGATTTGATGAGGAAAAAGTCGACTGGTGTGTAAAACTCCCAGAAGCTGAACCTTCACGTGCCGTTTGTTTCTGTTCAAAGCCTCTTGGTGATTCTTCACATACATGTGCACCACCGCCTGCAGCTCTGATGAAGCAGGAAGCACAAAGGAAGCCGAAGCATGTACCAAAAAGGCTGTAGTGCTTTTTTTAGAGGGCTTCAGTTACCAGGCGCAGGGTGCACGTAACCCAACCAGACGGCCTCCAGCCTTGCATAACCAAGTCGTTGCCTTTTAGACAAACAGCTTCGGTCACACCAGAGCGACTCTTTCTCGCTTTTTTTTTTCTTTCTTCTGTTGTTATCTCTGATGAACACTCGAGTCTCAAATTAAGCAGGTTGGAGACGCGCTGAGCCGTTTGTTTCAATCACTTTGCAAGTCGGCCCGACGTTCAAATGAAAATAGCTCGACCACAGACGCTTTCACAGCCTCGGCTCGCCACAGTCGCTTCCATTTGACTTTTTTGAAACGGGCAGAAGACTGCAGCGCAAACACTCCGAGCTTATCGTCCGCTTGCTAAATAAAGCGGCGTGACTTTGTCAGTGGAGGAACTCGTTCTCGGTCTTCGTCCACATCTGCAGGAATGAAGATGAGCAGCATGGAGGAGGCGCCGTCGCACCTGAACGTCCACAGCTTCATCCCCCCGTACCCGTCGCTGCACAACCAGGTGAGTGGACGCCGTGGCTCGCTCGGGACGATTCGGACTCCTCTCACGCCTCCCCCCCCCTCCTCCCTCCCAGGTACCTGGATTCATGGTTTCCCAGGAGAGGCGGGACTGGCGAGCTTACCACACGCCGCCGGAGCAGACGGCGCTGCCCACCGTGCATCCTCACGGGCCGCACGGCGAGCTGCCGTATGGCCAGTGCCACTACCCGTCGCCCATCGGCCGCGCCTGGCCGGGAGCTCACCCGGAAAACGGTGAGGAGAAACAAACGTTCACCTCGCTCAGAGCGGAAGAACACACGACGACTTCGTGTAACAGAACGCTGCCGAACGCAGCCAATATTTTTACTCTATTACAGGTATTACGGTGTCTAAGTTCAAGAGTTTGATTCCTTTTTTCTTCGCCTTTTTTTGCTCTGTTACGATTGTATTTTATTCATTGATCTATGCATCAGAACTCGACAGACGGACATTTAAAATCTGTTCAAATATACACGACGACCAATCACAGAAAGCAGCTTGTACTTGAAATGTTTAAATATGTGTTGCTGTATTTTGATGAGAAGTAAAAGTAGCTCGTTTGGTGACACATATTACAAACAAGTTTGGCACAGCTGTGATCTGTTGATGTCGTGAGCAGGTAACAGTTTCATGTCAGTCGGTCCTCGTCGCTGCTTCGATGTACTGGATGTAAAACGTTGAAATTAAAACCAGTCCGGTTTAAAAACCGGTTCCGATTGGTTGGTCCTCGTTGATCCTCGCCGGTTTTATTCTAACATTTGCTTCCGGTTCTCTAATTCTGGCTGCGAAGTCGGTACAAACGGTTCCAGGTTTAAAATCTGGCACGTTTCTGTACTTTCACATTTACTTACAATCATGTTGTGTTTGTATTTTCTCCTTTAAATGCAGGTTTTCAGCTCTCCTTCCACACCTACTTCTCAGAGACACAGCCACCTGTGTACACCATGGACAACAACAACACCATAACAGGTAAATAAATCAGTCACACCAGCAGAACTCGTTTTGTCACGTCTATTACGAAGGATACGGCACGTTTTCAAGAAGTTAAAAGATTTGTGCTCTTTGTACATCGCCTGCTTCCCTTATTTTGGTCTTCAGAAGCGTGAATCATTTTGATAGGTGTCGAAAGATGAAAGATGAAAAAGAGTAGATAAGAAAGAACGTGACGAAGCAGCGAAGCTTCTCCTCAGAACGTGGCTGACCTCTAACCGGCGGCGTTGTCTCCTCTGCCCTCCAGACTTCAGCCTGCACGTCTCCCTGTTCTACAGGGAGTCCCTGGTGAAGGAGGTGACCACCTCCAGCCCCGAGGGCTGCCGGATCGCCTCCTCTTCCTCCTCCTCCCCGTCCTCGTCCTCCTCGTCCTCGCCGTGTCCCGAGGACCGGCCCCACAGCGGGGCGGAGGTCATCCTCTTCCCCTTCCCCTACCCGGAGTCCCAGCGGCAGGGCGCCGACCTGCTGCCCAACGTCCTGGAGAAAGGCGTCGTCCTGTGGATGGCGGCCGACGGCCTGTACGCCAAGCGCCTGTGTCAGGGGCGGGTCTACTGGGAGGGGCCGCTGGCCCCCTACGCAGACAAGCCCAACAAGCTGGAGAAGGAGCAAGCGTGCAAACTCTTCGACACCCAGCAGTTCCTTATCGGTGAGATTTCACACACTGCTTTATTTTATAGTTCTGATCACTTCTTATTTTTATTTTAAATTCGCTAAATCGTAACTTTTGTGGCTTCAAATTAAAAAAAAAAAAACGCTGTCACTCACTTGGAATGTAAATTGTTCCACAGGTTCTGTGATTTCCAATTTCCTGTGAATGCATCACATTATGATGTGAGCTGCTAAAGTCTGAGAAGCTGTCAATCAAACTGTTAGATGGAAGAGATCTGCCTCTGATTGGTTCTAAGAAATAAAGGCGGGTTTTAACACTGCTGGCAGGTTGTTTATCTCTGCTAGTCACAATACAAATACAGAAGTTCACTCTAAACTTAGTTGGTCAGTTTTCCCCTTTGAGCATTTCTTTGTACTTTAGTTGCAGTTAACTAAAGTGTTTTTAGTTTGTTTTCAATTTTAGTTTTTTGCGTTTGGTTTAACTTCTGTGTAAACTCTTTATAAACCCTAAAGTCCTTTAAAAAGCGAGCTTACAAAGCTGTAATGATTTGTTTTCAACTTGGAGGAATAATCAGCAAATTTGAAAGCTGAAACAAAAAAAGTAGTTGTCACTAAAATTTGCTAAGTGCGATTCTCGTTTTGGTGAAAACGAGATGATATGCAACATGAAACAGATTCTCCAAAATGATGAAAAAACTAAAAATAGCCTTTGACCTACAAGAGCCGAGAAACCTTTAGCTGCAGAGTTTTTTTTATTCCTCAGAAATGCCGATAACTATTAAAGCGAAACTGTAAGAATGACTAAAAACCAGCTGTCACGTGCTATTTTTACCCGTGAAGCTCCCGCCTCGATTCATTTAGACACGGCTCTTGTGAATCAAGGTGAAAGTAGTTCCTCTGAGCGGAGAGAGACTGGGGGTGCTCCGGCTGGGTAAGTCCCCGACGGGGTTAACGGAGCGCGGAGAGAGCAGCGGGGGGGCCGAGGTGATGTGGAGCCCCCACCCACCTCCTGTGGTCCACCACACGCCAGCGGCAGCACAGCGCTTTCTGTGCCATGTACCGTTGAATTTCCACCGTTGTCATCTGTAGTTTCCGTCGTTGTGATCACGGGGAAATGTCATGCGAGCACTTAGCATGTCGTACCTGCTCCTGTTCAGTCGCTGCACCCACTGAAGCTCCATCGCTGCTCCCTTTTTTTTGTCCCGCTTCGCTTCCCGTCAGAGCTGCAGGACTTCGTCCACCACGGCCGACATTCGCCGCGGCACCAGGTGGTGCTGTGCTTCGGAGACGAGTATCCCGACCCGCAGCGGCCCAGGAAGCTGATCACAGCGCAGGTCTTTAACCTCCGGTTCAACCTTCATGAGGGAAAGTAGGACCACAAGTTTATCCACCATTAAACCTTTGTCTCAAGTCAAAGTTTTCAGCGTTTCAAACGTTAAAAGTTTGTTTCCTGATAAAATGTGAACTGATGTACAAAGATTTCTTTGTTTTTCGAAACAATAGGAGGTTTAATGTTGCAAACATGACGTTTTAGATCAGAATATGGTGCACTTGGTGGTTCTTCTTCGTTTTTTGCTTTGGGACCAACGTGTGGATCCGTAACTCGTCGGTCCGTGTGACCAGCGAAGCCTCAGCGACGCGCTGATCCTGCTTTCACCCGAATGTCACCAAATCCCGAGTTCACCACCGATGATGTGGCTGGATCACTGAAACTGGGAAGTCAGGATGCTTCCTTGAGTTAGTCCAGATAAACGTAAACACACGTAGATCCGAAAAAGATTGCGACGTAAAGTTCTTGAGTCTCGCGTCTAAAATCAGAATCCGATTTTAAATTTTGCGTAATTCGATCTCGTGACTTGACGAAGTGTCGGCGGGTCGGGTTGCGTGACAGCTTGCTCTTCTGCCTCCAGGTGGAGCCGGTGTTCGCCAGGAAGCTGGTGCACTTCTACCAGCAGAACAGCAGCCACTACCTGCGGTCCTACGAGCCGGTCCAGGACCAGGGCGCCCCCCCGCCTCTGGACTACCTTACCCAGAGGCCTCTGCAGCACACGCAGGAGTGACGTTCACGCTCGCGGCAGGCCGGCCAACGCCAACGCCTCGCTCTGCCTCGTTCTTTGCCTTGGCGCCGGCGGACTCGTGTACTGTAAGTCGTGGAAACCATGGTGGTGCTGGGGGGGGGGGGGGGGGGGGGCCCCCCGGGGCACCCCCCCCCCCCGACCGGGGGAACACCCCGCCGCGGCGTTCGTTTTTCACCAGCACACCGGCGCTGCGTCGCCGCCTTCGTGTCTGCGACTGCGGCGCCAAGTCTCGCTGTTGTGTTTTGTTTTTTTTCTCTTTCTCTCTTTCTTTCTTTGAGAATACCATTGTGACAATGTGAAGGATGCGGTTTGAGGGCGAGGGGGGGGAGGCGAGAGGCGGGGAGGGGGAGGACAACTGCGACAGGAAGTAGTAGCACAGGTGCACAGGAAGAGTGGCCCCCGAGACGAGCGCCGGCGTGCCGAGGGGACGAACGGCGCATGGATGGATTATTATTAGTAGAGACGCGTCAGACAGGAGCGCTGGAGATCATCCATAACTCGCCTTTGTTTTTGTGCTTTCAAACACTCTAAACACTGTTTACTGTGAAATACAAAACATCGGCTTCAACAACAATCAACTTTTAAGTCGTGCTGTTGAATAACTGACGCGGAGAAACGTTTAAATCTCATAAAAACAGTGAATTTCACTGACGTATATCAGTAAATGCATTTCAAACATAATATATAGAATTGTGAGATTATGTAATAATGTGATAAGTGGCATAAAAAGCCACCGTGCAGAAAAAAATCGCTGTGCTGAAGCTGCATCACAACACAAGATAAAAGCAGCAAGCACAGAGGAACGGACGCAGCGCCGGACGACACGTTGGCTTCAGTAGAGAGCAGAGCTGACTTTATTATTCACCGGAGATGAACTGGAGTCACGTCCTGGACCCGTTGAGTGGGTTGGAAAGTGAAAACGGGCTTAAATCAGCTTCTGCTTGTTGCATTTTGACGCACGCGGCCGAAAGCAGATGTGATACAGGCGAGCCGGGAGGTCGGGGCGCTTCGTTCCGTCAGCGACGAGGGACCAATTTTACTGTTTTTCCTTGTCATCCAAATAAAAACCAGCTTCTTCCTACACTGTTTTCTTTAGCGGCATTCTTCAGAGGGTGTGTGTCGGGTTTTGCGTATCGAAGCGTCCCGAGCTTGAAGGCGTGCGCGATCGACTTCACGACGAGCATTCGTGACCCGAGTGAAAAGTTACTCATCCCGTAAGTTTAACGGGAAGACAAACCTCCAGCCGACAGGCCAACCTGTTCCTCTTCACCTGAAAGTCGCAGCCTCGCAAACAGGAAGGAGAACTTCCCCGAGCGGGCAGCGTGGCCGCCCGGCCGCGGACCACTTCTCTGGTTCCCATCCCGTCCCAGCAGCGAGTGGGATCCTGCTCTACACACACACACACACACAGGCACACACACACACGTCGGGCTTGTTTTGGAGCTACGCGATGACTTTCTGCAATCTCAAGCCTCGCGTGACTAAAGCCTGAAACATGGTGGAAATCTGCGGCGACACGTCGAAGGAAAAGTGACAGATTTGTTTTGTTTTTTTTTTTGTTTGGTTTGGGTTTTTTTTTTTGTTTTGTTTTGTTTTTTCTTCTGTGGTCCAGAGTTTCGATCTCTGCATTTTACTTCCTTCACACTTAAACCACATGACTTTCACAATGCCTTCGAAACTCTGACTAAAATCACAGGCGGGAGTACTTTTCCTCTTTCTTACTTTCTTAAGTTTTGTCACACAAACCATAAATCTTTTTTTTCCTTTAAACTCCCCCCACACACACACACACACACACACACACACACACACACACACACACACACACACACACACACACACACACACAAGCACACATTTTTTGCTGAGTGAAGTCACATGTCTGAGTGACTTCAGTAGACGTATAACATGGTATGGTGTATGTATGCATGTGTAAATGCGTGCATCGTCTGCATACACGCGACTGTGTGTGTGTGTGTGTGTGTGTGTGCGTGTGCGTGTGCGTGTGTGTGTGTGTGTGTGTGTGTGTGTGTGTGTGCGTGCGTGCGTGCGTGTGTGTGCGTGTGTGCATGCATGTGTGTGTGTGTGTGTGTGTGTGTGTGTGCATGTGTGTGTGTGTTCAAGCACATCCTGATTCAAGCTAAACTAGTCAAACTAAAAACACCAGTGGGTGGGGCGGGGGGGGTGTTCTTGTCCTGCTTCCTGGTTGGCTGCTCTCGTCAGAAGACCGTGGTGTAGATCCTAGACTTACTGATTGAACACGAGGAGGAGAGGCACGTCAGAGACTTTACTCGTAATAAACAACAGTGTGTGATGAGCTTTAAACTCGCATGAGTTTTGTATCTTTTGCCAAAGACATGTATGTGCCATAAAAGGAAATCTGATTACATGCCATAAAGGAGCGAGAAAAAATGTGTCGGACTATCACAGAGCTGCCTGAATGCTGAACTGGCCCAACTATGAACTGAAAGTTCATTAAAAGTGCAGCTTCTTTTGCTTTTGTCTTTGAAAAGCCTCGCTGAGAAATAAGAGTCAAACAGAGGAGCTCTGAGTTCATTTGGCTGCAGTCAGACGCACAAACTGCATTCAAACTGGAACAAAAAATCACAAAGCTGCTGTGACTGAGAAGAATTGCATACATCGATCAGTACGTGATTATTAGCCATCCTGACCTATTGTTTGAATCCACTATCCTTCAGATTTTATTATTTTAATTTAAACTGTTTATATTGTTCAGAAATAAAGAGTCAGATTCTCTGTGCCAGCGGTTTCATCAAAGCCGTCATGGATGCAGCTCCTGCCTCTGTCTGAAGCCGACAAAGGTAAACAAACCACTCTGATGCTGCAAACTCAATCAGCCAAGAGTCTTCTTCCTGCTCACTGCACCTGAGAACAGACCATAAATCTGCAGGTAAAGGCCGTCAGAGTGCTGCTGCAGGTCCGTGCACAAAAAGCTTATTATATAGGATTCTATACAAGTCTTCTTGTTACAGCAGGCAAAATAGATCCCCATGATGATTGATGTGCCTCCACTTTTGTGTAACAACATGCTGATCGGCGTGAGGGGGCAAACACTTCACACGTGCTCTATTTGCCTGCTTGCTTGTGTTGGGACAGATGTTTGATGGATGACTACAGTGGAGTGTGAATCCAGGTCAGCAGGTTGACAGACATATGCGGATATCAAGCTGATAGGGAGTATGGGCTGGCTTTTTATCCCATCGACAGGTTGCTCTCTGACTCAATGAAACTGCACTTATGGGGCAGCAAATGAGATCAAGAGGTCACTGGATTTTTCAAGCACTCCTACAATTTCCCATAGAGGCTGTTTTATCCAATAGTGGACGGATGCCTCTCGGATGGGCATTTGAGAAGTCTTACATGCATGCACATGTGCGCTAACCCTAACAGATTATTGCCCTCCGATTGCTTTATTGGGAGGATTAACAGTCGTCTACATCTTGTCAGAAATTAGAGCCATCTGTTGAATATTCACGCAAAGCAAAGTATGTCACATCAACAATGGGTTAGAGGTGTTTTCTAACACTTTTACCTATCCAAGTTAAAGATGACAAAAACTTTCTTAAACATTATCTTTTAAAAGTGTTCAGTAGCAACTGAGGAAAAAAATGCACTCCCATTCGGTATCATAAAGTTTCCTGCATTCATTTTGTGCATCATTTTACAAATCGTGGTTGCAAAACGAGCTGCTAAACAATGAAGCTGAACCCCAAGTCTCTCTCACTGGTGTTGGAGCGCATTACATGGCAGCATGTGTGCATGTGTGCCTGTGTGTGTAAATGGCTGAACAAGGTCCCAACTGCATTTGGCAACGACCAAAAAAGCACGATTCAGAAATTGTTCCTTTGCCAAAGAAGCTACATTGTTAAAAAGGACAGAACAAAGTTGCTCTGAGGAAAACTGCAAGCGGGAAAATTGTTTGCTCTGAGAATAAGGCTTGAACAAAGTAACACTCATAATGAGGGAAAGACAAGTTAAACATCACACGTAAACAGGAAGAAACAAGCAGGTAGGAAACAGAAATATAAAAGAACAAAACAATCAACAACACTTGACGTGACCAGGCTTCACAAGTGGCTGCTTAACTGCCATGGAAGATAAGACAAACTCGTAGTAGACAAAAGGGAAATGTTTTGTCTATGTACATGCACATACAGTCTGTGTGCATGCGCATAGAGTTGCGGGGAGAGGCTGGTAGAGCTGAAACACTCAATCAAGAAAAAGGGCAAAAGACTGATCTGAAATGGGAGGAAAGTCACACACAGACAAGAAAACAGACAAGACTTCCTGTAGCCTGGATGGAGCCATGACAGAAGGAAGTTAGAATGTTGCAGGTGTAACTATGTTTTGATAAATCTGGGATGACTGCCAGAAGCCGTCCTTTGCCACTGGTTGTCTCTGGCTCACTCGCAAACAGGTCGAGTAACAGTGTGATCGTGGTCACCTCAGTGACCCCCCCTGACCACCCTGGATAATTCACATCTTTGGGTGTTCCTGCAGAATGTTCTTGCAGGATCAGGAGGAGTCCTGGTGACTGAAGACTCTGCTGATCATCTGAGATCTATAGAGCTCTCACAACATTGACGTTGTTTGGAGAGGCCTTGACTTTCCTCAGCCTGCATCTGCACAAAAATGAGCTAGTCAGACTGCTGTAGGCTCGCAGTCCTGCCCACACATGCTCTCGGAGCTTGCAGGGGAGGGGCTCCTTTAAAACAGCCCACAAAGGGAATACCATAAGCAAACACTGCTGCTTTGTCTTTGTGTTCTGTTTTAGGAGTTGGGCCTCATCATTTGCATTCTTGTTTAAGTTCCTGCTTTGGGCTCCTTTTTTTTAACCTTTTCAGGAAACAGCTCCTGACTGCAGAAGTCTGCTTCTCCCTTATCTTTTCTGTTGACTCATCCTCACCATATGTTTTCCCCCATCGCCAAGACACCTCGTAGCCCCCGACGGCACCATGATGTCACAGTGCAGCACAGGCAGCAACTTGTTGCACACTCATACTGACAAAAAAAATCTAATCAGCATAACGCCAGTGTTACAACCGTGGCATCAGACGGTGGAACCTGTTCAGCAGATTGGAAAAAAAATGTTTGATTGGTGGAGCATGGATGAAGTTGTCTTCAGGCAGAAATGGGGCTGTATTTTTTCTTCTTTTTTTCCAGGTACACCGAAGACAATAATGCAGGTCTGCCAAGTGTATTGTTCTAGTTCATTGACAATGTCAACCAAGTCCTTGCACTTCTGTTGTTCATCCAATTTATCAGCCTTTTCTTTTAGTTACCTCCATAAAGGTCATGTTTGTGGTTGGTTGGTTGGTTGGTTGGTTGGTTAGTTGGTTGTTTGGTAAAGCTACGAAAAATTATGGACAGATTGCTCTGAAATGTTTACCAGTGGTGTGTCTTAGACTGACTTAGAACCCAATAAATTTTGGTGGTGATCCGCTTATCTGGTGATCCAAAATGAAGAAAAAAATGTAATTTCATAGGCCTGTAATAACAGTGTGTGGGCACTCGTCGGTGATAAGGCACTCCTGTGTGTTTAATGTAGCCCCATCAGCTCGGTCAGCTCAATCTTGTGGGTTTTTTTTGAGCCCCATGTTGGGCGGGACACTTTTTAAGAAAGTAGGTTTCCTTAAAGTGACTGCAAACCACTAAAGAAACTTCACTATTTAATATGAGATCAATGGATGAGTGAGGGGTGGTACAAGGAACAACTGATTAAAAAAAATCATCCGCTCATTCGGTGATCCAAATTTAAAAAAAACAAAAACGTAATTTTTGTGGCATGCGAGAACACTGTGTGCCCACTTGCTGGATGGAAGTTTGCACTTTCTGAGTGTTGATAGGTCATACTGTGTTGCAACGCTCATTATCGTAGTGAAAGATTCAAAATTTCAACAGGTTTAATGAGGATATCCACCTGTTTCTAACTAATTTTGTTGAGTGTCAATTTGTTCTTCCTGCTGCGTTTTTGTGATCAATTCTTTAAATTTGATTATCAGCCTCATTGTTTGTAAAACCACCTTTTTGTTGGTTGGTATGTTAGCCATTGGCTGTAAACTCTGACTGTCCTCAGTGGTGGACACTGAAATAGCCAAATAGAATGATGCAGATGTTGTGGATACCAAAATAGCAACACTGACACCAGATCACAGACTTTGAGATGCCTGCCAGTTTCTGTATGCAACCTAACCCTTTGTTTTTTGTCCTGTAGGTATATGAGCAGGATGACTTGTCAGAGCAGATGGCCAGTCTTGAGGGGCTGATGAAGCAGCTCAATGCCATTACCGGCTCAGCCTTCTACCCCGCGGGGGGGGGGGGGGGGGGGGGGGGGGGGGG
>JAUESE010000048.1:7051610-7062737 GCA_032274725.1 Malacoctenus triangulatus | reverse complement strand
TTTTTCCAGTGTGTGAACTGTCCAACAATTTTGCAATATATTTAGTTAAAATTCTTCTTGAAAAATGTAATAAAAAAAGGTAGTAAGACTGTGTTGCGATTGAAAAAAGTATGAACTAAAACTTGGGTCTTTAATTGTTTGAGAAAAATGTTTTTCGGGTATTAAACAGAAACCAGTCTCTGTCTGTGGGGTGCAGTCGTGGTTCTTACCACCCAGCCGCCTCCGTCCGTGTCCATGTCGCAGTAAACCTCGATGGGCTTGCTGCGCTCGTTGTTGATGTAGATGGTGTACACGCCGCTCTGCCTGTTGCCGTTCCTCATGATCTGAAGACAGTCCATGGGGAAGGGGTACTGGACACCCACTGAGGTGCAAAGAGAACAACGTAGTGACGATGTTTCCAGGACGGAAGACTGGAAACCGATGAGAGCTGTGGATAAATGTCGGCTGAAGACGAACGCAAGCGTCGTTGGCTGCGGTGAGCTCACCTGTGGTGAAGATGGTCTCCACCACTTTGCTCCTCTTGCTTCCTCTGTAAGCGATGATGGTCACGATGTACCTCGTCCTCATGCTCAGTTCGGACGCCGTGAAGCTGCTCTCGCCGGCTCCGAGCCGCCTCTCGACAGTCTGGCCACGACAGAAACATGGAAAACTCACAAATATACGAAAGAGAAGCCACTAAAATAAAGATAAACTGAATTAATTTCACTCCTCAGTTGTTTTTAAAAGCTATAAGATTGGGTTTGTTTTATTTGTGGCCACAAGAGGGCAGTGCTGCACACATTTTAGGTTAAACAAGTGGTTTGGGTTCAGACGTTTCTCAGCCAGTGAAAACCAGATTTAAAAGGTCAGGCTGTGTTCTGACGGAGCCGTCACAGACACTTCGTCCCTGCGCTCGTTAAAAACAAGGTTTCACAACGGAGCTCGGCTGTTTGGGTCGCAGCAGGTGTGCCGGGCTCGCCGGTGACGTACCTCCATTTGGCCGTTTTCGTCCCGGTAGGTGAGGATGTAGCCGTCGATGTCGGCCAGCGGAGGAGTCCACGTCAGGGAGGCGGAATCCACAGTCACGTCCGACGCCTTCAGGTCCTTCGGAGAGTCGATGTCTGTGGGCGCGAGTCCAAATCAGAGCGGATCACAGGACAAGAACGCGTTTCTGTTGGTAGAGCCTTCTAACACCCTTCTGGTTTGGGTCAGTCAATGGTTTCAAAGCAGTTTTACCCCACACGTGTCAAAAAAACTGTTATTTTAGAGTCTGGTCAGAAAATTCATTTATTTTCACATTTTTTCTGGAATAAAAGCTTCGAACATTTCAATTTTTCTCCTCAAAAAACTCATGTGCCAAAAGTCCGAATGGTTCATTTTACATTGTTGTGCTTTCTCCTTTTTTTTCTACATGAAGCATCTCAACATGAGGACAAAATGTTGAAGGTTTAAACCCAAAACAGAAGAGGTTTAGTCCGTCGTGAGGAAGCAGCGTCGTGTTGGACCAGCGAGAGCCTGAAACCTCCCGATACTTTAAAGTAATGAGAGTTAAAAAACACCTGCCTCAGCCTGCGATTTGAATTCAAATCAATCTCCCGTTTTCATTCCACAATAATCCAATTGTCAGTTTCATTGGAGACAGTTTGAAGAGCGACGTTTTTATTGGCTCTACCGGAAAATGAAGCTGAAATAAACGCCGCCGCACGCCGACTCGTTGGTCCGAGACATTTCTAACCGACGTATTAATCGTGCTTGTTATTAGCGCTAATAAAGTCCCGAATGTAATAACAGGAACGTTTATGCGTCCCAGATGATGCATTGTGACGCAGTGACTTCCCTGTTTGAACACACACACACACAAAACACACACACACCTCTGATGGATTATGTTGATTTACAACGAGCAAAGTTTATAATCCAAAACTTCAGCCGTTTGCTGCCTAATTGAAAAAGCTCCGGCTTTCACTTAGAGCTCCCCGGAGACTTCACACACCGTCTGCTTTACACAAAGATGCTCCTGTTGTGAGCCACCAAGCATGCGCTGCCATTTTGGGCCCCCACACTGAGTTATGGGACAGACCCGGTTGACCTGGACTGGGAGGGGGGGGGGGGGAAACACGGCTGAACGGGGACTTCCTGGTATTTCACTGATCACTGAGGAAGTGGGAACAAACTGGAGGAGATAACACGCAGTTTGGAATTCAACGGTACGAGTATGGTCCAGGAAATGTTTGTCCACATAAAAAAAATGCAGGTACTGTGATATATGCCCGGCCTGCAGGTGGCGCTGTAACACTGCCTCAGATAACGCGAGTTGAGCATACTTGCTGGGAAATTGGAAGATAAAAGCTCCCACATTCAGTTGAAACATTCAAATCTTCACCTGCATCCAAATGACCTGCGATATCTATCGACTTCACTACTTGACCTTTGACCTCTGCCAATCCCTCCATTAAAACAACTCCCACCTGCATGAATCACCCGAGCTAATCCAGCTCGCTTCATCGTCCGTCTGTAAATCAGCGTCTCTAACAGGAAGTGAAGCTGCTGCTCTCCTCCTCGGCCGGGAGGCGGACGTTTCCCTCCGTCTGCCCGGACCAGCCGTCTCGGTAGCGCTCAAACGAGGGCCACATGTAGCGAGCAGGAAGAGCTTATCGACGGTCTCCATCGAAGATGGCTTTTTATTACCGGTGATACGGCGGCAGCCCCGCGTGAGCCGGCGCGTCTGATCACACCTGGGACTCGTTAGGACCCGACGGAGGAAACCGGGGTCGGTATTCAGCTCCTTTTACTTTCATTTCAGCTCATTTCTGTTTGAAATAATTGGTTATTTTTTCGGCGTCACGGTTGGAAAAATCAAATAGGAGAAACTTAGATAAAGAGCAGCCTGCTGTTTGCTAAGAAATGCATCAAGTTTTAAGTGGAAATCCACATTGAATCTAATAGAAAAACACTTCAAATGTGAATTAAAAGTGTTCAACAGAAAAAACGAGGACTTTGTTGTGAAAGGAAGAAGAATCTGCCTGTTCAGACTGTAGTAACCTGTCTCAGCTTGTGTTGAAATCTTCCTGGTGGCTTTGCTCCCCTTGACGGCCCAGATGTAGACAGTGTAGAGGACTCCCGGCCTCAGGCCGGTCAGCGTGTGAGAGGTCCTGTCAGAGCCCACCGGGATTTCCTCGCTCGAGCCCTCGGAGGAGCTATAGGTCAGCACGTAGCCGTCCATTTCTGCCCGCGCCGGATCCCACGACACGCTGAAGCCCGACTCGGTCTCGTCCCGGGCTAAGAGGTTAGCGGGAGCGTCCAGTTCTAGAGGAAGAGGTTAGTGGAGGAAGTTCAACACGGCTGCTCATGCAAACTACCACAACGTGTCGCCTCATCTCTCACTGAGGAGTGGAAATGAAGCGACACAGCGTGACATATCTACATTAGCATTAGTACTATGACTCTAGTGAACAACATACAATGCATAGACATTAAGTTTTAACACAAAGGAAGAAAGAAAATGCTAAACGGTCTCTCTTTAGTCGAGTATTATCGTTGCTTAAACTTCCAGGAAGTACAACGACCCTGTTAAAAACCAGAGTCATGCTCTAGTCAAGAAAGCCGTGATAAAGCCAGTAAAAATGGGACGAATCACAAAGTGTTCAGCTCTGCAGAGAGACTCGGTTCGAGGGCGGAGCTAAGACAGTTTCCCGTTCGGCCACCGCGCTGAACGGATCGCACAGATACGATGGGAAAGGCTCAGGCAGGTTGTGATGCTGTCGACCACCCCAGTGGATGAAGTGACTGAACGCTCTTCATCTCCGACAGTGAAGATCTGACGTGCTCCTCTGCGCACGCGGCAGCTGTTCTGGGACCAGCGTTCAGACTCGCAAAAATCCTGGCCGCGGCACAGTCGGAGCGTTTTTTTTCCTCTGAATCTGCATTCTTCTGTAAGAATTCTCTCGCTTGAAACACTCCTGGAGGACGGCAGGAAAATGCGCGCCGTCTCTGCCAATAATGTTAAGTGTCAGGTCTTATCGTGGAGCAGGTGCGAGAGGAGCGAGAGGAGACGAGGGAAATGAGTAAAAGGGTCCTCGGGGCCTCTCTTTCATCCCCCCTTTGTCGGGAAGCGTCTCATCCCACTCAGATAAGGTGACAGCCTCGCAAAGGTCGGGTCAAATGCCGCAGCGGCAATTCGCCCATTAATTCCACTCTGCGGGGTCCCTGATAGCGGGCGGGCAGGCGAGACCGGGAACCATCAACCACTCGCGCCGCTCCGTCCTGAGCGGCAGGCTTGATTCATGGGGTCAGCCCCCGTCGGCGAGGCGGACCCCCGGGGTCCTCGGGCTCCAGCGAGGAAGGAGTGAAGCGTTGGAGCTGCTGCTGCTGCTGCTCGGAGATAAAGCAGCGACGTCTAACATCGACAATCCAGAGGTGGAACGCAGCTGTTTGACGATATAAAAATGAGGACGGTCGAAGCAGAAAGTCTTCCAACGTTCAGATATCACAAGGCGAGGATGGTTAACTGTTGACTTCGGCCTTCGCAGGAGAAGTTCCCGTCATCTGTGGCTCCTGAAAATCCCTAAATTTGCCTCTAAAAAAGGCTGCAAGCCTTCAACCTTCAAAATAAAAGCAATGGCTTGTTTAAAGTGCCTTATTTTGATGTTCTTTTAAATTTACGATGTGATTTTGACTACTCCAGAGCAGGCAAAGCCTCGTGGCCCTCATGTGATCGATGGTGCTCCACCAACGGGGGGCCCCGGACCGTATGTTGGGAAACACTGACCAACACTGAGGAGTTCAGAGACCAAGCTTCTCCTGCTCAGTGTTTCAAGTGTCAAGTGTCTCCATCCAAAGGAGCCGAGAGAAGAGGAAACTTTACTGCGTGACAAAAGTTGTCGGCTTGATCTCGATGCCTTCATACAGAAAGCAGCATCGTCTTCTTCAAACTGTTTGTCCTGCGATATCGTGGCAGATTTCAGCCTGCATGAAAAACACGGAGGATGTTTTCACCTCGCAGGGACGATAAACGACGCGGCTGCTCAACCAGTGTGACAAATGAAAGTGAGACTGAGCGGCTCCTCGTCCCGGGGGTCGCTGCTGAGGGGGGGGTTGGATTGCTTTGCTGGCATGGGGACTTTTTGAGAAAGTTATGAGGGAGAAAAAAAGACATCCGGGCTCTTCCTGGTGACCCAGAGGAGAAGTTGGCGAGAGGACGGACGAACCAACGGAGGAATATCTTGGAAAACTGCTCTGAACAAACAAGCAGAGCCTGATTGGTCTACCATGTGAGACGCTCGCTCTCCCCCTCCAGGGCTCCACCAGGGAGCCTCGTTGTCTTGTCAAAACAAACGCAGCAACCGGCGTTTTTAAAGCTCCGAGGCATCAAACATGCAACGAGGAGAGACTGGGTTGAAACAGAACTCGGTCGCCACCTGTCTCGGCCTGCGCTGAGATCTTCCTGCTGACTTTGTTCCCCCTGACGGCCCAGACGTGGAGCGTGTAGGGCCGTCCCGGCTGCAGGCCGCTCAGGGCGTGCGAGGTGCTGCCGGCCCCCACCGGGACCTCGCCGGCGTCGGAGCCGTCCGAGGAGGCGTAGCCGAGCACGTAGCCGTCGATCGGGGCCTGGACCGGGTCCCACGAGGCGCTGAAGCCGGACTCTGTTTGGTCTCGGACTAAGAGGTTAGCGGGAGCGTCCAGGTCTGAAGGAAGATGTTAGTGGAGGAGGTTAACAAACACACGGCGGCGGTGCAAAACAGTCGGCTGGTGGGTGACGAATTACAGGAAAAAAACTAGTTTTCGATGTCAGGACGGATTCTTAGACTTGAAACACTGAAAGAAATCAATACTTCAATAATAAAACTAAACAAATTATCATCAGGAGACAAACCTGAAATCACGAGAGTTCAGTTAGATCAAGATTAAAAGGCTGCCAGCGTTTGTTTTGTCTTCTCAGCGTTTCATCTTTTCAGCCTTGACTTTAAAATGCTTCATTTGCAAAGAGTTTATTTTCAACTAACATCATTTTTGCTGGTTTCAATGCAGGTTATTGAAGAAACATTGAAGTATTGACACTTCAGCGATGATGAAGCAATGTCTGACTTTGTTTATCCGTTCTGGTGAGATTTTGAACCAAATTGAAGCTATTTGCTCTGCAAAAGCAAGAAAAAAATAACAAATTGGAAAGAATTGCAGTGCGAAGGTGCAAAAAGGTTTTAAAGATAACCAAAATATTATCGGTAACATCTGAATTTAGACACTTTTCCCTAAAAAAAAGGTTGTTTTTTCCTGTAATCTGTCACCCGTCGGTGTATCTGTGCAGATTAATATCAGTCCAGGTTATTCTAAATCTAAATGTGTCACAAAGGCGACCGGACTGACTTGAAGTTTTGACTTTAAAAGCTTTTTAAAGCTGACTGACTTCGGATTGGAGGTAAAGTTTGCTGGAAACTTCAAGCTCCATCCTGTCGCCTTTGCAACATGGTAAAAGTATCGAATGTTAATTGGACAAACACACAAAATTAAAAGCGATCTGCATCAAATTTGGCCGTTTAAAAGCCCGTCGCTGGTCTGAGATCAGTCTCATCTCCTGAAGAAGTGTCCGAGCCGATTAGGATTTCCACGCCTCAGCCCTGAGACGGACTACAGGTCAGGATGCGGCCCCCGCGTTGTGTGATCCCGCTCCGCACCCCCGAGATGAACTCTGTCTCATCTCGGGCCGAGACGTTAGAGGGAACATCAAGCTGAGCCTGAGGGAGTTAAAGTTCGTCTACACGGCTAAAGGAAGAAAAAACAAACACAGTAGAAAGTACACGAATCTAATGAAAGAAAGGAAGAGGTTAGAAAACACCAGGATGTCAAACTCGGATCAAACCAGGAAGAAATATTTCAGTCGTTTCAGTTTTTGAGATTGGTGATGAAGACGCTTCACTGTCCCATCCAAGTCTGACATCAGGAGGCGGAGCTATAAGAGAACTATGTTAAATATCATGCATGAGAGTAAGTTGTGAGACTTCAAACAAAATCGGAGACGCTCGTTTAAATTCCTCTGACTTCATTGAGTCTTATTGGAGAAATCTTACTCAGGAAACAGAATTATTGTAATCTGAGTCGACGTCCATGGTCGTTCTTTAAAATGATGAATTCTTGGAAAGAAAAAAAGTAATTCTATGACATTTTGAATTTGTAATTTGAATAAGTTGGACCTGAAAAAATGGGGAAAGCACTTTCGTGGTGCTGTCACTCTTTTCAAGTCGACGTAATGTTTTTCAGCTTTTGCACAGCTGACGCTGGAAACAGAATCCTGCCACTTTATTCGACGGTTGCTGCTGTTGGCGTTTGCGTGGCGGCGTCTGTTTCTTAACTTGTCTCGAGAGGTTGCAGGAATAAAAAACCTGAGAGGAGCACATTCGTTCTGCGGTGAAAAATTGCACTTTTTTTTGAATGCGGACTTTCTCCGCGACCTTTCTGACCCTCTCTGCCGTAATTCAGACACCTGAGACACGCCCACTCGCGTCGTTTCTTGCCTAATCTCTGTCAGTTGCGTCCTGATATACGAGTGATGTCACTGGAGCAGAACTTGCGAGAAGAAATCTGCAAACTCAATCAGAACTTTTTGGCAAAAAACAAACAAACCGAATATTGTGTTTTTTAAGAAGAGAAATAGATCCGATAAACACTGTAACTCCTGAGCGAAGGCAGCACTCTCCAACATTTATAGACGCGCACATACAAGAGCGATTCAGTGGTGCGACAGAGAAATTATCGTAAAAACGAATCATAAAAAGTTAAACATATCAAACGTGGATCAAGCTGTGCGTGTGACTTCACAGCTGCCTGGCTCATATTTTATTCCGCACCACGTCCAACATTTATACTGCTGCTGTTTAACGGACGCATCAGTGCGAATGCGAGAAGGATCGGCTGCCTCGGTGTGGAGTATGTGGAGTGTGCTAATGTCCTCCCGGCTTCTGATCCTGACGCTGAGCTGCAGTGGTTTTTTTTTTTGGAGCTGTTTGGAGAGACGCCAGTCAGGAGTCGCCACTGTTCTTCCGCGGACTTTCCTCCGTAACGCAAATGCGAGCGGACAGCAACAGCTGCTCGACACCCCCCCTACACACCCCTCCCCTCCCCAAACAGCAGCCAGATTAAGAGACGGGAGAACTTATAAGACGAGGGGGGGGGGAAAAAAAAGCAAACAGCCGTCTTTGTTGACCAAGCAAATTGATCGGCGCTCCGAAGTCTTACAGACGTGGAGCCCGGGGCGACACTAAACCCTGTTTAAATGAGGTGTCCAGACTAATTATGGTAAATAGCCCCCTTTTAAAGAGAGTTCAAGGGTCCCCCCCCGGCTGCTGGGATGAGGCGCGTTCGAGAGCGCAAAACGTCCACACGGGTGATTTTTCACTTGTTGCAATCTCAAAAATTTGAAGAAAAACCGCTCGGAAGACGAGATGGAGAAGGAAACGAGTGACGCGTCGAACGTGGGCCGATCTGAGGTGAGAACACCCGAGAGGAGAGATAAAACTTCAGAGCGTCTGTCTTTGTGTCGGGAGGTTGCGAAGTTCAAGGCGTGAAGAGAAACTCTCTGCGTTTGAACACACTCAGCAGAGAAGCACAGGTCGCGGAGCAGCAGATGTTTGTCTGCGCCGCGCCTCCTCAAGACAAAAGGTCACGGGTTCATCTTTTGTATCTCACCTTTCAACCCAGCGTTTAGCCAACGATAAAGGCCTCCAGTGAGGATGTGACCAGACTAGTTTCGCACTCTAACTGGGGTCTTTCTCTTCCCCGCGCTCACCTGTCTCGGCCTCTGTGGAGCTCCTGGCGCTGACTCTGTCTCCTTTGTAGGCCCAGATGTAGACGGTGTGGAGGACTCCGGGCTTCAGGCCCACCAGCGTGTACGAGGTCCTGTCGCGGCCCACCGGGATGTCGGCGCTGGAGCCCTCCGACGACGCGTAGCTCAGCATGTAGCCGTCGATCTCCGCCTGCACTCGGTCCCAGGACACGGTGGCGGTGTCCTCCGTCACCTCGGTGGTGACCAGGCTCGTCGGCGCGTCCAGGTCTGGAGACGCGAAAAAGGAAACATCGGAGGAAGGAAAACGTCACGATCGAGCAGCTTGTTTGGTGGAAAAGTTTAGTAGAAACTTACATGATGTAAAGTATTTTTTAAATGTTTTTTCAAAGAAACAAATTCAATAATCACAAACCTATGTTAAACCTCTTAATGCTTTTTCTGCCTTTACATGCAGGTGAAGATTAGTTTGGCTTCACTGTAATGTTAAAGCGACTCAATCGAGGAAAAACGGGCGTCTTCAGACTTTCGAATCTGTGACGCGAACATTTTTACAACGTCGTGGAAATCAGAGCCGAGCTGTGTTTGGAAAATTAATATAAATCGATGAATCGTATCCAAAAAAATCAGCGGAGGAAACAAATCCGTTAATAGTTATTCGAATCGTCCGCAGCCAAAAAAGCGGGCCGAAAACGTGGATTTGATGGAGATCACGGAGGTGTGATAATGATTTACACGTGTGGGTGTTTTCGGAGCGTCCGTCCTGGCAGATATCTACAGTGTGACACTTCTCTTCATTTTCACCGGACAATTAACTGACACAGTTTTGTTGGGGAAATAAAAAAAAAAAAAAAAAAAAGAAACAACAACCTTGTGAGAGACGTTTTCATGGCCAACTCTCTCACCTCTGCACAGCTGGCCAAAGTGAGTGTGAAATTCAAATTGTTGCTTTTGGAGAGCGGCGATTCCCCCCGCAATTCGGAAACGGGCCATCTGTGGAGAGGAGGCCGCCTGGCCGCTTGGCAGGCGCCTCCGATGGGGGGGTCTGTACTGCCCCCTCCAGACCGAGCAGGGAAGCAGTTGTGCAGCCAATCAAAGAGGAGACCTGCGGCTCTCGCTCTCCCGCTCCGGGCGGTTTATCGAGGACATTTTTCGACCACGCAATCTAAATATTTGCAGCATTATAAATCTGCGCTGGGCTCTGCTAATGGCCGGCCCGGTGCGCCGCGGATGAAAAGGTGCATCAAAAGAGAGTTGGTGCTGAAGTGCTCTGTGAAGCTCTTCAAAAGAACATCACAGGCAAACAAGCCGGCGCCGGGCCCTCTCCTCCTGCTCACTGAACCCCCCCCCCCCCCAACCCCAACACCCCCCCCAGAAGGACATGGGAGCGCAACAACACACGGAGCCTCTGTTCCCGAAGTCAGGA
Source organism: Malacoctenus triangulatus (assembly GCA_032274725.1). Lineage (NCBI taxonomy): Eukaryota > Metazoa > Chordata > Actinopteri > Blenniiformes > Labrisomidae > Malacoctenus > Malacoctenus triangulatus. The sequence goes on along the minus strand of JAUESE010000048.1, from coordinate 7,052,559 downwards.
GTGCTCGAGGGATCACAGGAGACATATGGAGGAGGGGGGGGGGACGCAGGTTGGCTGGTACACGTGTGTGGACGGGTGTTGGGGGTCTGTCGAGTAGAAGTGGGAGAGAGAGACGGCTACAAAGAGAGGAAGACGGGAGCGTGGAGCAGCGAGTCGCAGAGGAAGCGGAGGGGAAATGTAAAAGCAATCATCATTTAGGATTATTCCTCAGCGGCGGCCGAGGTCAGTCTTGAGTCAGTGTGCAGTCTGCATCGTGAAACCTGATTGATGATGCATCCAGGAGAAGAAAGGGAGCGACGCGACTGTCTAACTCCATGTCCCCCCCCCTCCCCTCTCTCTCTCTCTCTCTCTCTCTCTCTCCCCCTTCTCTCCCTCCCCTCGTCTCCCCTCCAGTCTACTTCTGTCACTTCCCCGTCCTTGTGGCTGCACCGGCTGACAGTCTGTCATGAGCTAAGCCACAGAGAGAATTTATAATGCCTCGGCTCTTATTAGAAACCAACCTTTTTTTTTTTTTTTCCTCCAAAGCTCCAAAAAACGAGAGGTCATTCAGTGGCGTAAGTGCCGCCGGTGAGCTCGGGATGCCGACTTAGCAGCTCAGTCATGGAGAAACACGCAACTCATACGATGGCGTTAACTCCTGCAGACAGAGCGGCACAGCTGACGTAAATCCTCGCCATAAATGGAGAGTTTCTTCAGGAAAATTTCGCCCCGCGTACATGTGGACATCCCGTTTAAATTAGAGGCCGCTCACTGCGGTGCTTTGTGGTTTCGGAGGCGCACTTCCTCCACATGATATCTATTTCCGAAATCTAAGTGTTGCTGCGAGGTAAGATTAGACCTAAATACTGTTAATCTGCTATACGGCTGCGTCTTCGTTGAGGGCCCTCCAAACTTTGGAGAGAAGATCAGAGCCGGTCGGGTTGTCAGTCATTCAACCGACGACCCAGTC
>JAUESE010000048.1:6812452-6823391 GCA_032274725.1 Malacoctenus triangulatus | reverse complement strand
ATGACTCCTCTTTGTTGACACTGTGAATGGTTGTAAACTTCGGATGGATGAGCAGTGTAAACTGGGAACTGACGCACGGGGACTATAAAGGGGACATTTCACCCAGTTACTCTGTGTTTCAGCACTATTGCCTCAAACAGAGAGACTCTTTGGTACTCGTAAAAGATTATGTGCATCATTCATTTATTGTTTTTTTTCAACTTTTAAATTTAGGTTAATGAACTGCAAGCAAGAATTAAAGAGCTGTCGCCCACTGAGAGCATCTTCCTCACGGCCACCATGCACTTCAGGGAGAATATCAAAGGCATGTACGCTGTCCAGGTATGTCGAGGTTCCTCATGGCAACAAAGAACACTGAGAGTTTTTGGAGCCAGAACAGCGAGTGGAGAAATCCTTTCCTCACCTACAGAAGCCTCAGATTGCCTACAAGGACCTGATGAAGGGCTACCACAACAAAGTGAACTCCTTAGCTGGACCCAAGGAGAAGACCGAGGTGTCGCTGGTGGTTCACCTGTTCGAGTCTGTGCTGGACGGCTTCATCAGGCGCCAGAAAAAGCGAGCCAAGTTGCAGCCGGCCAAGGTGAGAGTGACGGTCCGACGCAACAACCTTCAGAACCTAAAACGACGTTTATGAAGCAGGACTTCATGGTCAATTCAGACGTGTTTTCTTGGTTGTTCACACAAGTCCATAAGCAGTCACTTTTAAATTACAATCTATGGCCCTGAAATGAACCGCAACTACAGCAAATTGTTTTTATTGACATGAAACTGGATGCCGATCATGTTACTGTGCGTATATTTGAAATATTATGTATCAAATTCGCATTTTTTCCAAACAATGGGGCCTTTCCAACTCAGATATGATTCACACAAAGGCAAAAAAAAGTTTGATTTGGCACATTTACTTACAAACTGCAGCGTGACATCCCAGAAGTCTCCTCATTCATTCATCCGTCTCACCTGTTGCTTCCTCGCAGGTCGAGAAGGCAACAAAGAAGAGGAGGAAAAAAGAGAAATGTGTAAGTGAAATATCATCCTTTGGTTTCTTCTTCACTGGTTCATGTCAGTAATCCTCAGGTGTTCACTGAATGTCTCCACAGCCGGACAATCCCCTCGATCACCTGTTCAGCACCTACCAGGTGAACATCATGCAGTCGTGTGACTTGTGTGGATCCTACATCTGGGGAATGGAAAAGGCCTACATGTGCAGTGGTGAGTATGGGAATCTACACCATGCTCCACCAGTATTTTTACTGGGATGATTAGATTAAACTCCCCTCCTCTGTTTTATCATTTTAGCTTGCAAGCTAATTTGTCATAAGAAATGCCTGAACAAAATCATCACGGACTGTTCAACACGGTGCGCTCGGCAGGTAAGAGAAGGCAGACTGAAAGAAAATGTAACCCCAAAACCATTCACATTAGTTACTGATGGATTCCTTTTGTATTCACTTATTTTCTTTGACAGGACGACCAAATACCAGGCTCCCTTCACTTCGGTGTGCAGGTGTGCGTCCTCACCAGCAACGCCAACCCCGTGCCTAAAGTGGTGGAGCTCCTGCTAATGCACGTGGAGATAAACGGCCTCTACACCGAGGGCATTTACCGCAAGTCAGGCTCAACCTGCCGGGCAAGAGAGCTCCACCAGATCCTGGAAACTGGTGAGAAGCCTCTCAGAGAATCCTGTGTCCTCAATACGTCCTGTCATCTACAGTCTGTCTCAGATCATAGTTAAACTTTTTTCCATCTCTGTTTTTCTTCTTGTGCGATCAGATCCTGAGGCTGCAAGTTTAGACAACTATCCCATCCACACCATCACAGGCCTGGTGAAACGCTGGCTCAGAGAGCTGCCCGATCCTCTCATGACCTTTTCGCTCTACAATGACTTCCTGCATGCTGTGGGTAAGAATATCCAGGAATTGGAAACGGCTGGCACGTCTTCACTCAGGGTGTTTTTGTGGCACTCCACAATGGCAACTTTAGTCAGCACACACTGAAGAGGAACTTCAAGTTTACTGGACGCCACTTCGGTACACCGACGGGAAGTGAGAGGGATCAAAGTGTGAATCGAGGTTCAACCTGCTCTCGTCACTTAGACTCTCACTACTCGTGTCTGTAGGAGGGAAATCTTCTAATGTTCGAGAAGTGACTGTGACCACATTCATTTCCATTGAGTTTTACAGCACTCGAACCAAACTCACTCACTCAAATGCCATTTACAATCCATTAGAATTGAACCAATCTGTAGTGGGATCATCCGGTGTGATGTGTGTGATTACAATGTGTGCTCATTCCCTGCTCAGAGCTGCCAGAGAAAAATGAGAGAATAAGAGCCGTGTACCAGAAGGTGGATGAACTTCCCCCTGCTAATTACAACACTTTGGAGCGACTAATTTTTCACCTTGTCAGGTAGGAAACTAGTTTTTTTCCAGTTGTTTTTCAGGTTAACCTCTCCTAAAAATTGTGCCAGACTATGACTTTTGCGTCTTTCAGGGTTGCAAAGGAAGAAAATCACAATAAGATGTCGTCCAGCTCTCTGGCCATCGTGTTTGCCCCCTGCGTCCTGCGCTCGCCTGATTCTGACGACCCCTTCGTCGGCATGAGGGACGTGTCCAAGACCACCCGGTGAGTCATCGTCATGTTGGTCTTTAGGAGGTTTTATAAAATTTATGAGGCATTTTGAGCAAACTCTTATGAAAACCTGCGCGTTTGTGTCACTGTCGCATTTCCAGCTGTGTGGAGATCCTGATCTCAGAGCAGATGAGGCGCTACAACGAGAAGATGCAGAACATCCAGGAGCTGGAGTATGCCGAGGCCCTGGCTGTGAATCAGCTTAAACTGAGGAGACAAAACACGGTGAGAAAACAAACAATGTCTCAGATTCAGTCACACCCTGATGAAGCACTGTCAGCACATAATAAGAATATTTTAATGTCTTCCAGTATCACAAGGGTCAGAATTTACCTTTAACTCACAGAATTGTACCATAAGATGTCAGATCTTTTAAAGTGAAGACTCCCTTTAGCTTACAGTGCTGTGTTCCATTCACAGGTGGTTGAAAAGCCTTGTGAGCTGAACGTTCCCCAGCGAATGCCGGACGAAACGGATGAACGGACCCTCATTGAAAGGATCAAGTCGATCAAGCAAGAAAAGTGAGCAGCAAGAGTTTAAGTTTCACTTCAGCATCACCAGCACCTGAAGCCGCGTTTGAATATCAACGCCTGTTGTTGTCATTTGCAGGGTGGACTTGGCCTGCAGGCTGCAGGAGCTGGAGCAGGAGCACTCTGACAACGACAACCTGGATTCGTCCTCATCAATGAGCACAGACAGCCTGGAGGACCGGCTGGGGAGTCTGGACTCGGAAGGTCAGTAAGGAGGTAATGCTCTCTCACCTTCTTTGGGATTTAAAAACACGACCTCGTCGCTGGATATTGCCGTGTCTTAATGAGTGCAGACGAGCCACCGAAACCTCACACGTGAGTGTTCAGTGTGAACTGAACAATGCAGTTTTTTTTTATTTTTTACTGCATGTCAACTTTTATGAAGTTGCTATTTCTATTGTTCATTTTACCATTTGCACTTGCAAGCTTTCCAAAGGCGTGTCCCGTGATTTTCATTTTAAAATGAATGTTGCTTTAACTCCTACCTGTGGTTTGCAGGAGCAGCTGCTCAGAGTTGTAGTTTACAGATGAGCTTGGAGGAGTCACCGTGATGCTAGTTAGTTAAAAACATACTGGACTAAAAAGCAAGCATGCTTGTAACCTGATGTCCTCGTGTCGTCCTGGTTGTATTCACAAACACTTGTTTTGTGTCCTGGAATGTTCATATCAGATATGTTCACTTATCACGTGTTTGCATCTCTTCAGGTAAGGTTGCCGAGCAGCTGAGAGCCCAGAGGCCCGTCTGTCCGTTCAAGCCTCCTGACCTGGCGCAGAGAGTCAGAAGTCGGGTCACTCAGATGGACGAACAGCAACAAAACACAGATGTCACCCCACCCATGCGCTTCCTGCCCAGCCAGGACACCACCTCCACAGACGAGAAGACTTCGAATGGGAGCTTCGACAATCTGGATATTCCGTACATCGACGACGATGAAGATCTAAGCTGAGAGTGACAGTGCGGGTCATAATAATCCTAATAATCCCAAGTATTTGTTGTTTGAAGCAAACATGCACTTTGTTGTATAGACTTCTCCATGTGTCAGTGCTGCTATGGAAACAAAGTGCTGAGAGTGAATATCTATTTAACCAGACAATATGCAGACGTCTCGCTTTTTAGGCCAGATGTTGAGAGTGCATCATCACCTTTCTACAAATACACAGTTTGATTCTTTTTTGTTGTTGTTGTTGTTGTTTAACATATTTCTGAACTGTACAGCACATGTTTTATAAAGACCATTGGTTTGGACTTTTTCTAATGGGACAATCTTTGGAGGAAAAACAAGTTGGTATAAGTTCCAGTACACAAGTGTCTCCTTCACAATACTGTGACTTCAACTAATACTAATGAGTTTATTGTGTCTGTCACAGGGATGGAAAAACAAACAAAAACAAACAACACCTTTTAATTCTTCCAGAGTTGTTCTGTTCTTGTACATAAGGGTGACTCTTCATTGTACAGAGTGAGGCTTTATGTTGGACTCATAGTTCATCTGAAGCTATTTAGATTTTTCTTCTTCTACTGTGACTGATCACTGTGTCAGCGGGCCTGTAAAGGAACTGCTGCCTTTTAGATTGACTGACTGTTTTTGTTCTTGCACACATGTGCATGTTTACCAAGTGAACCGTACGGCTGGTTTTTTTTTGTTTGTTTTTTTTTGCATGCCTGTTTTTTTTTTGTAAGGGGTATGAATGATGTGAATTGTGCCAAATGGCTCCAGATGTGACTTATGTCACTCGCTGAAATAAATGAAAACTTTACAGGTGCATGCTGCTGTCATACAAGAAGCAATGACAACAGAAACAGGTGTTTACTTATGGACAGTTGAAACTAACAGCAACAGGTAAAGAGGTAATAACTCTCGCATGATCGTGAACTTCCAATCACGATTGAAAGAATAAGGTCATAGGTAAAAGTGGTCAAAATGTGTTTTCTCTGCAGGGCGGCGGTCTCACTCATGAAACAGTTAGGAGGATGCCCACTGACTGCCTCTCGCTGGAAGCGCACCAGGAATGGCCAACTGGGAGGAAGCTGTGCAGTTGACCCAGGATGCCCTTGAGAGACTCCTCCTGTGGGCTGACCTGGGAGCAGCTACAAATTTGAAAGAGGATGTAATAACTACTTACTCTACTTGGACATCCAAATGACATCTTGTGTGACACACCTGTAAGTCCACAACCTAGTCTTTAGGAAACTGCATTAAACACAGGAGCCATTTAAGTAATTACTGGTGTCAACAACAGTAACTTTGGGTTTTTTCTATGTCTCATTGAAATGGAAATCAAGTGAAGTGATAGTATGTGTATGAAATGTATGACATGGAAAAAATCTTTCATAAAGTTTTGGATGGCAAAAGTGTGTTGGTGTGAGCAGATAAACACAAATGTCACATCAAAAGTAATGTTGACCTTTGTGGGAAAAACGCGAACATCATGTACACTTACTTGATAAACAAATCTAGCCTCCTTATAAGGAATTTCCTCTTTGTTACCCGCTACGTGATTTACGCCAATCACCATGTAAGAGTCGATAGCACAAGGTTTCTGCAGCCAATCAAATGAGTAGTTTTGTTTACGTTTTTATACTGAACAGCCAATTGTAGTGCCGCGTTTCACTGAAAGGGCGGAACCGAGTGTAGTCCAGGAAGACAGGCTGAAGTGAGGTGGGGATGAGAAATCATCATTTAGTTAGCTCACCGCTAGCTGACTGGAGCCTACTGCCGAAGTGTGATGATCTCAAGAGCCGAGATTAGTTTATCATTTTCCTCTGGATAGGCGCTACGATGACCCTCTGACATCAAGAATGGACATAAGTTAACAATGACGGGGGAGAAAAAGAAGAAAAAGCGGCTGAACCGCAGCATTCTTCTTGCAAAGAAAATTATAATAAAAGATGGAGGAAGTGTGAGTTAAATATTTATTTTCCTTCGTTAAGTTAGCTTACCAGGGCGCTAAACTAGCTCTTGGACACTGGTGTTTGTGAGTAGTCTCGCTGGTTGGGGGGAAACACAGCGGTTTGATGTGGCGTTTCATGCTGGCTGTCAGACATCGATGGTTTGCCACCGCAGCTAATGTTGACCGTTACGCTCGTTGGGGCCGCCGGGCTAAGTGGCTAACACGGCTAACTGTGAACTAGCGCTGGCCTAGTCGTTTACACGTCAGCCCAGGTAACGCTAGCCGGCTAATGTCAGCGCTAGCTCTGTTTTTTACATAGTCAACTGTCTTACTGAAGAGACCCACTTGCCTAAAATGTATCGCAGTTAGATACGATTGAGCGTTAGACTCGTCTCAAGTTATTTCAAATGTAGTGTTAACCGCTTCTGACTGGACATCACTCAGCTAATACCTAGCTCCCTAGCATGTGTTTGATTGGGTTTATTTGTACTTACTTTCTGGGAACAAATAGCTAGTATTCAGTTACTTTGGATGTCTTCAGGCGGGATGGGAGAGGCGCTGAGGGTTTTTCGTTACTATCATACACTGCATTACATGTCTGTTTTGTGGTAAAAAGATGAAAGTGTTTTGATCAACGGCTTCTGGTTGCTTAAATCAAGCTAGCACTCTCCAGACGAATAAAAACATTGAGTGTACCTACTGACGCTATAAAAACAACTGTTCTCTTTTTTTATCGTGTTGTTTCAGAGTGCCTCTTTGTGACTGAGCATTACTTTCCGAAACGTTTTGAGCAATATATTCAAAGGAGTAATACGAATTTATAGGAGGCGCACAGCAGAGCAGCGTGAATACCAATATTTATGTATACTTGAGATTAGACTCCGGTTCTTTTCAAGTACTTGAAATGAACTTGTACAACAGCACTGCATTGTATATTGCTGGGACACATCCTGTTCAGGCTGTCTTGTGATAAGGGAGTTAATTAAAATGCCAGGTCACCTGTGAGTTGTAGACATTGTATTGGATTTGTGAAGAGTTAAAACCTCCTGCATTATGGGATAAAGTGCATAAACATTTTCTCTACTAATTCACTAATACTTCATTGTTTTGTTGAAAACAGGAACCCAGTTTTTAGCACAACTCCTCAGGGGACAGAAGTTCTGCATCATATCTTGTAAAAGGAAGACTTTACAATAAACTTGTTTCAACCAACTACAATATAACATGTATCACATGATTTAGAGCTTGGCAACAATTTAGGTGGATACAAAAAAAATGCTTCTGAAATCAAAAGATTTAAAGTGTTCTGAGACTTGAACTTAAGTCCTGAGATGCTGCCTACTGAGAAATGAACAGAAAACACTGTGTTTGTTTGATGGGGCCAGTAACAGCACATCAGCAAAGCCAGACAGATACAAAGAGGGAGAAGCAGAAACTGTAGTGGAGAAAGAACTCAATTTTAATGACATGCAGTATATTATGGAGAGTAACTGCAAGGAGAGAGAAGGCGAGGCGCTCAGTGCATCATGGGAGGTTCCCCTGCAGCCTGGACCAGCAGCATCACTACGTAATGGTTCAGGGTCACTGGAGCTACATTTGTATATCAGTCAGGACCCTGTTTGTGGCACATTAATATACTCTCAATATGTCATTAGCGTGTGGTCTGTGGTCTTTTTAGTACTGTAATATAGTTATCCTGAATGGGAGGTGATGCCACTTCCTCAATTGTCTGATCAAAGTTCACATTTTTATTATCGCAGGGATTCTGGTTATTTATATTGATTAGATGATGAAAGTGATGATTGTCCAAAATTAGGCTCCTGGCAAAGAGTGACCATAGAGCGATTGTAATAAATACTGTGAGGCATCAGAGGTGGTTATGTAATCTTTTGGGCAAAAATGCCAAACACACTGGCAGCCCATATGAGGAGTTGCAGTGCTACCAACAAGGCTCAATACTGTTTAGTTTAGGTTGTAAACAAATTTAGGATCGACGGGATCACGTGGCTCTGCTCTCAGCTCATGCAGTGTTATTGCTTCACGGTTACCACAGCTCATTCTGACCACTCAGCCATTAATGTTTCACTCAACATCCAGCCATAGGAAGTAATGGCTTTAAATGCTCACTTGTCAGTGACGATGCATGTTCTCTAAAGGCAGCGCTGGCTGGTTTTTCACAACAGAAGTAGTCTTCACATTGTTCCTCCTTTCTTTGAGTGACGGGTTATATTTTTTCTTACACGACACAGAAAAGGTGGAAATGCATGTCCACAATCAGACCTGTTGGTTATTTTTCTGTGACGCTTTTCCTCTGTATGTGGAAAGGAATGACTAACTACATGACCTAGTAAACTAGGTTTCTTTGAGTAGCCCACTTAACACTTGCCACATTTATCACACCTATTTGCGTTTACTGTTGAGAATACTGCTCAGAATTACCCTCGTTTCATCATGTTGTCGTCTAAAGAAAGGTCTTACAGCATGAAAGTTTCATACTGTCTCAAAAAAAACGTGACGTGATAATTAGCATTCTTGTCTCAGTGAGTTCTTGGTTTGCATCCTTTGAGGCCTTTTTTTCACATTGTTTTTGGCTTACTCTCACAATAAAAAGAAAAAAAATCCCACACTGATAAATTGAATTGATGGCTTTACTACACAGTAAGCATGAATATGTGATTGTGTTCCATGGTGTAAGTTGCCTCTGGCCAATGTCAGGTGGGATTGGTTCAAGCGTGCTGCGAACCCCTAAAGCTGTGTATAATTTAGAGAAATCACCTTACCAAATTTTCTTCATGTAAAAGGGTTGAAAAGCTGTGTGGAACAACACAGTAAGCTGTCTGGTACATGTGTGTTGAGGCTTTTTGTAAGTTTCACCACTTTCCTGAGTGTCCTGCTTTAATGTGATTGTCTGCAGGAAACAGCAGGTTTGAAACACCGCATAGGGCCCACTTTGTCTTCCTTCTTTACCCAGAAATAGCCCTCAGCCTGCGTTAACTCTTTAGAATAACTGTGAGAATTTGAATCTGATGGAAACTTCCATGTGATTTTCTCACTGGATCAGGCAGATTTCTTTACACCATTAGTGAAATGCTGGCTTGAAATAGATTCCAGCTTAAGGTTGGATCTGTTAATGTGTTAACAGGAGCTCGCATGCAACACAGAGATCTTTGCTCATTCATCCCCTAACAGTTTTTCTTTGTGCTTCTATCTCCAGCCTCAGGGAATCGGCGAGCCCAGTGTTTACCACGCTGTGGTGGTCATCTTCCTGGAGTTTTTTGCATGGGGTCTCCTCACCACCCCGATGCTCTCGGTAAGCACAGACACAACCAATGAACACACAGTACATTGAGAGGAGTTGCAGTTTGTGTGTGTGTGTGTGTGTGTTGGCAGATGTTTAACCAGGCGTCAATGAATTGAGAAACATACAACGAAGCCCACGAAACTGTGGCTTTGTGTTGACGGTTGGGTGGGGTCACCGGAGTGTGTAGTGGGCCCACAGACTAAACGCTTACCGCAACACCACAACTGGACTTCTACACGCCAGGCACCAGTGCAATCTGATACGGTTCATGTATTTGGTTGAAGGCTGCATGTTTTGAGAGGGTTCGTTTGCACAAAACGTTGCCACCAGGAGGAAGATTCAAAACGCAACCTTTTAGTTCTTCAAAAATATGACGTCTAATATTAGCTTCCGTTGCCGACTGTGTTCCTCTTCCCTTTTTTCCACATTTTTTCCCTCCAACATAAATTACTGCTATCTCAAACAAATGATGTGTAAACATCTGTGCGCCACATGATGTGAGCCAGACTGGCTTATGCAACTCTCGGCAGCCTCCTGTTTTGAAGAGGTGGCTGTGCCCGCGACTGGCGAGCATTAATTACTGGTGGGTTTGTTGCCCCCGCGGTCCCTGGGCGGAGGTAGGATTTGCATTTTGGACTAATCAGAGGCTGTCTCAAGATGAGATGGGGGGGTGGGGGGGGCTGCTTTACTGTTTTCAATGAGAGCGCTGCTTCATTAGTATCCAGCAGCAACAGCCTTTCCTGAGCATTCACAGTCCACGCGTGTGTTGGGGAAGCGACTCCCAGAGGAAGCGGGGTGATTCTCGGCTCTTCCCTCCGCTGCCCCAAAGACCAACCAGATTCTTGTTGTTGGAAGGCGGTCACGCTTGGCATGTTGAAACTGAACCAGACACTTTCCTCACCAAAGTCAATGACATCTTGCTGCTATGGACTTTGTACCCAGTGTGGATGTTTACTGTCTGAACACCCTGTGAATCTGTTGCTCTTCTACATTCCCATGAAGATGTTGTTAGGAGTGTAACATGTGCTCTGGAGGTTAATATTTGAAACTGGTTAGCTGTATGACAGCAGCTAAAAAAGACAAGTGCTCTTCTGTTTCATTTGTTCTTAATGAAAACCTAAAATTGTAATAAATTCGATTTTAAACAAGCTTTATTTGAATTGTGCTGAGTATAACTTCTGCTATGACAATCACATCTCATGGCTCTGAGTATTCAAATGAAACGTCTAATAAAAACAGGTGGAGAACAAAGAAATCAACCTAACAGCAGTGAAATAGAAAATGGAAAATTGAGGAAGTTCCCAATAACCAAGATTGAGTTTGTTTGCTTTCTGATCATCTCAAAACAAACAAACAAAAAGCTGCCTGCAACTTTTATCACCAAAGTGCATATGTAGTTTCACAAGAGTTTGGCACCCACATGAGGAATGCCAACCGTCGGTGACCCTTCAGTTAGCCAGAGGCTGAAAACCTTTGAGCACACTTCTAGTCAGCCAAGTTCAACAGCCATACAATAACGATGCCGGAGAATATTGTAGATGGTTTTGGCAGAGCTGACACCAAGGAGATTTCCTGGAGCGAGAAA
>JAUESE010000048.1:6519109-6529966 GCA_032274725.1 Malacoctenus triangulatus | reverse complement strand
TAGAGGAACAATTTTACAATGATAGGTTGACTACACTAACTAAGGCAAGCAGGAGAAATTTAGACTGAAAAAATACTGTAACCAGGAAAAAATGTGACATCATCAGACGGTCGGCCTCTGATTGGCTGCGGAGCGAGGTCTCAGGTGATCGGCTCGTTGGCTTGGCACGACTGTACCTGGACGTGTGGCGCGGCAGCTCCCGTAAAAACAATCGCCATGGCAACCGAGAAGCAGAGGACGCTTTTAGACGGACGAGGAAAACAGCCGTGTCCAACATCTGTGTGTGTGTTGTTGTTCGACCGGAACCTGTGATAGAAAAGATCCAGCGACTTTCTGCCGCGTTGGAATGACCTCACGGGAGTGTCGAGTGTTCCAGAGTCGGTATTTACTCGCACACATGCGAGGTTTAAAGCGCACATTCTCTCACTGATCTTATCTGCACCTGGCTGATAAAGTAAATACCTTCTTATCTGCGGCTGTTTATCGCTCGGCCCCATCATAAACACTTACACAACCGCGTCTGAAGGCGCTCCGGGAGCCGAAGTACTTTTCCCTTCGTGTCGTCAAAGTAAAGAGATTACTTTCGGGCGTCACGACTCGCTTCCTCGACGCGCTTCGGACGAGTGACCGGGAGGAGAAGCGTCGGGTACGGATGAGGGTTTTCTGCTTTGTTGGGTCTGTGAGGGAGATTTCCTCTCGGCATCGGACCCGGCGATGGATGATGGCGTCACGCGGTGGTCACATGAGGACGGACGCTCTTCCAATGGATTCTTCCACACTTCATAGCTCAAGATTACTGCAAGACAGAGATTTGTAGAATCTATTGCAGCATTACAACCTCCCCGTGCTTTTATTTTGAAGTCTTTCTGCCTCTGCACGCAGGTGGGAGTGTGTCCGTCTTCATGTGTTTGGCTTCACTGTGATGTTTTGGTCGATCAGTGATGGAGGACAGCGTGTAAAGACAAAACGTTAGGAATTGTTCAATACCTGAATTTCACAACAATATGTTGTTGTTTTTCCCTCTATAAATGTTATAAATACATACAAATCTTAAAGATCCACCAGCTCTATGAAGGATTTAATCTCATCTGTGATCTCTTATGTCGTCATTTTATTCAATGTTTCATGCGGCTCTCTGGAGTAAAGTCAGAGCAGCGATTAGCTTCACGGTTCAGCCGTTGGACGCCGTCTCCTATTCAATTGTTTATAGCGCCTTCATTTATTTATGAAGCGCTCCATTGAGTAAAACTGAGGCGCCGGTCCCGCAGCCGTCCACCGGAGGGCGCTCCTCCTGCAGCCGGAGCTGTGTCAGGGCCTGTGTACGGTGTTACATAACGTCCTCAGGATGTGATTCTGCATGAGTAATCTCGTGTGTGGAGCGCAGCAGAGAAAAGAGCGAGTGTTTGAGGGCTTTTACCGGGTTTACAGAAACACCGACTGGCGAGGTCAATGGACACGTTAGCAAAATAAAGCGGCCACTTGTTGGATCCACAAGCAAACGTGGTAAAAAAAAAAACAGCCTCATGGTCCTGAAACAATAACAATAGTAGTCATAATAATAATCTTGATAATAATAATCTGTGAAGATAATTTAAGTGTTTATTTTTAGTAGTCAGAAAATATTTATATGCTCATGGAACAAAATAGATTTTTATTAGAAAAAAAATCAGTAAATACACAAAAAAGAAATTCCTAAAAAATACATTTTAACAAATTTAAAACCTGAAAACAAAAACAAAATAAATGAAATAAAATTTAAAAAGTCCAAAAAATGAATAAGAAAATTCTGAAGTTAATAATAAAATATATTATTATAATAAAAATATATAGATATGTTGGTAAATTTGAAGATTGTAATTCTGATTCTTCCCCCCAAAAAATTCTCCTTTTGAAGTTTTCTTTCAAGTTTCTTTATCACAGGAATTGTCGCGCAGGGATTTTGTGTGACTTTGTTGTTGTTCTGGTCTCGTGGAGTTGGTGGAGCGACTTCCTCGCTGTCTCCCGCCTCCTCCTCCTCCCCCGCCGTCTGGGGGAGACGGCGGCGTCCCGGCTCACCGTGTGAATGTTAACGACTCGGGCAGCGCTCGAGCCTCCGTTTGGCCGCCATCTGAGCCGTTTCTTCTCAGTTTGTAAGGAGCGAGTGGGAGTTGTGCAGCCGAGCACGCCGTCACTCCACCTTCTCCTGATTTCTCTCTCTCTCTCCTTTTCTTTCTTCCTCTTTTTTCTCCCCGCAGCTGCTAGGAAACAAGAGCAGCTTGAGCAAACAGGTTTTTTCATTCTTTAGCTACTTTTATCTCCCCAAAGCGAGAAAATCTCACCCTGTTGAGATGTTTTTTTCCCATCAATCAATTAGAGAGAACGGCTGTTTTTTTAACTGAGAGCTGCAGAGAAGAACGAGTTCAGGTTCATTCATGATGTTTTTATTCCGACGATTGACTGAGACGGCCTGAATGTGATCACAGGGAAGCCTTCACTCTCCGTGAGTGAATACATTTATACGGGAACCTTCAAAGTAAAAGCACTGGGCAGCGTCTGAGCTCTGCAGATCCTGGAAAGTGATTCCCTCTGCTTGTATTTGACAAAGAAGTTTGCTCATAAAATCACTAGCTCGTCTGTTATCTTTGCGTGACCGTCTGTCCACGATGTCCTCAGGGAGGCAGCGGAACCGCCTCGAACCGATGGACACCATCTTTGTGAAGCAGGTGAAAGAGGGCGGCCCCGCGCACGGAGCTGGACTCTGCACAGGTGACGACCGCTCGTCCGTCCGTCCGTCCGTCTTTAACCCATAAACTCCTTCTCTTGTTCGAGTCCCTTTGACTCGACAACGTAAGTGGCTGAAAGATGAACCGGGATGTTGGTCATTGGCACTGAAACCTCCCCACTGTCCTCCGGCTGACCTGAGAGTGAAGGTGGGCTGAGGACGGGCCCCTGTGGGACGCCGCAGGCCGCTTCGCTCGGGGAGGAAACACAGAACACTTCCTCCTCTGCGCTGTTCTGAGTTTCGCAAGCAGAAGAGCAGAAAAACTGCAAGATGGGCAGTTTTTACTCTGTGGATAAACGGAGAACGGCTCCTTTTCCTGCTTCTTTCTCCGTCTGTAAAGTTTCAGTGAATTTGGAGGATCTGCGAACGTTAAACGCTGAACTCATGATTTCCTTTTGTTTTGTTAACGTTCAGGTGATCGAATAGTGAAGGTGAATGGAGCGAGTATCATCGGGAAAGCCTACTGTGAGGTCATATGTTTAATCCAGGACAGGTAGGAAAAACCTGAGTGAATCATTGTGGGGGGTTTGTTACCTATTTTCTTGCCTAAGTGTCTTTTTCCCGTCTCTGCAGCGGAGACTTCCTGGAACTTTGTGTGATGCCAAAAGATGAGGACATTCTGCAGCTGGTGAGTTCTGCTCCTCCTGCATGTTTGAGCTAAAATCCTGCTTTTTATTTCCCCCCCCCCCCCTCGTGTGTGCGTCAGTAGTTTCCTCTCCGCCTCACAGCTGCTCCAGTTTAAGGTGTTCACGTCGGGATCCCATCAGAGCTCGGCTAACTAGGCCCTCTAATCAGGCCAGAGCGCGTCCGTCGAGCTCTGAGCAAAAATACCTGGGCAGACACCGTCAGTCAGTGAAAGCCGTCACTCCGATTCAGTGTCTGACTCCCTAAAGGCGGTAACAAAGAGTTTTGCTCACACTTAAACCAACGAGGAAGCGGGGGAGGCTTTTCTTTTGAAGCCGTCGATTCATCATCAGGTGTTCGCGCCGTGACACAGATTTTTTTTCCATGACGCCTGTGTTAAGTTGTGGCAGCTGAGGCGTGTTGCTGCAGAGGTTGTTTGTTCTGCCGTGAGAAGTAGAGCAAATATTTCAGGAGTCGTAGCCGCGAACGTGAACGAGGCGCCGAGACACTGACAGGATATAACCTTCAGGATCGCTGCTTCTGTTTCTGCACAAGTTGGATCAAAAGTTGATTATTAATATTGTAAACAGGAAGTGAAAGAGCAAAACAAAAATGGCACCATCAAAGCAAAACCCACTGTTATATATTATAGTAAATATTCATTTTTGTTCCTTTATACCGAATAAAATGTTAGAATTCATAAGAGCAATTTTAAAAAAAAAAAAGTTTCTTATTCTTGATTTATTTTTCAAAAAAGGTGTGTTTTTTTATATTGTGTTTATATTGGATGATTTTTCAACTTTCTACTTTTCTACTTAAATTCATTTATTTATTTATTTATTTATTTTCATAGACTTATTTTCTTAAAGTTCGCCACCCACAAATAACATCTTTTCTTTTTCAACATTTTTTTATGTTGTGTTTTAGTTTAGATGATTTTTCAACTGTCTACTTTTCTAATTAAATTTTTTTTATGGTTTTTTGAATTTTCAAAGACTTTTATTTTCTTAAAGTTCGCCACCCAAAAATTACTTCTTTTTTGTGAATTTTTTTCTTTTACTTTCCCCCCAAATTTCTTGAGATAATTGCGTTTTTTGGTCGACAGCAGCTTCCTTTCCGGCTGCATCACTCCGTCAGGGTGTCCTACAGTCGCTCTCTGGTCAGGACGGGTCAGGACTGGTGGCGTCCTGATGGCCGTCCCTCGTCCAAACGTCTCCCACCCTGAATCCACCCTCGGTACTGGCGTGTCCTCGGAGCTATTTTCGGCGCGGCCTCGTACCTGCGCACGTCCCTCCTCATTAACGTTTGATGCGCGCGGCAGGAGGCCGCGGCCATGGAGCTGCGCTCAGCTGTTTCACGCCGGGACGCTGAGGAATCTCGCCCGGCGCGCTCGCCGCTGCCTGAAAGCCTGTTTACCAACGAAACCGTGAAGCAGCTCCGCTCTTCGCTCCTCCTGGGACCTTTTATGGACCCACTGAACGCTCATAATTACCTGCACAGATAACTCAATGAATCGCTGGTTCGGGCTGCTGAAGTGGAACGTCGATGCGTATTAGAACAACGTCCAGCTACCACTCTGAGCGCCACAGTTCAGCTCAGGATAAGTGAAGCTGATTGACGGCACTCAAAACGAGCTGCGCTCTGACGGAGGCCTGAGAGTGAAGTTTATTTCCCTGATAACGGATGAAGGACTTTGTCGACAGTTTCAACTTCAGCAAGAATCTCTGTTAAACACACGTGGCTTTGATCTGCGTCTCCTTTCAGGTTTTTCCCGACTTCTCTGACGTATCTTTGATTTTCTTCACATTTTTATGGACTATTTTAAAGTCTTATTCCTCTTAACTTTTAAATATCTTTTTTTTTATAAAATTTTAATTCAGATTTCTTCTTAAATTTAAATAATTGTATTCCAATTATCTGGATTGTATACATCACATTATCACTCAGCTGTAATTTTTTGAACATATTATTTTATTTAAAGTTAATGACGATATATTTTAATTGATTTGATTTTTACATTTTTTTATAGTAGATAATTAGATTTTTCCTCTTTTATTTTGAATTTCGTTATAGATATATTATTTTTTACTATATTATGATTTTTAAATATAATTTTTTTATGTAATTTAGAGTAGATAACTAGATTTTTCCCTTTTTTTTTGACTTTTCTGAGATGTTTTGAATCCATATTTTTTTTTAACTTGAATTTTATTAATCTAATTTACTGTTTTTTATAAAGCACCAGTGACTTGCTCTGTAATACTGTGTGATATATCGTATGTTTGGAGTTTAGTCGATGGAGACGCAGTCGTCGGTGGCGTTTCTCCACCGTCAGCAGGCAGTCACATGAAAATATGCGTTATTGCAGGAAGGATTATCAGAGGCGTTGCTGTCGGAGGCAGAGCGCACCGACTGCTTGGAGACGGGCAGCAGTTGCTTAGCAAAGAGGAGGAGAGAGTGAACGTTCAAGGAACAGGAGGAGGAGGAGGAGGAGGAGGGGCGCACGCCATGAGAGCCGCCGAGGAAACACTGAGCTGGGAGGGGAGGGGGGAGAAAAAACGGAGGGAACGGCGCGAATGACGAGCTGAAAGCGGCGGCTGGAATCAGCTGACTGCCCCCGGTGCTTCGAACAGGTTGACGCCGGGAGAGGAAAGGGAGTGGGAGGGGGGGAGAGAGAGAGAGAGAGAGAGAGAGAGAGCGGGAGCATCACAGCTGAATGTATAATCAGCAGCTGCTGCTTCTGTCATGTGAGCAGTAGCAGGAGGGAGGGAGAGAGAGGGAGAGGGAGGGAGGGAGAGAGGGAGCCTGGAGACACCTTGTTCAGTTAGCGTAATTTTCTGGTGGGAGATGGATCCGAGCGCGGCGCCGGGCGAGTTCCCGCCGCTGTCACCTCGCCCCGGACGCGGCAGCGGCGTTGGCGGCGGCGCGGCCGGCTCGTAAACCACCCGGCGCGCTCGTCCCTTTTGCAGTTCCCCGAGTATTTTTAGCCTGTCAGCGCTCCGGCTCGGCTCGGCTGTTTCCATGTTCTCTCCTCTCTGACTCCCTTACTCCCTTTTTTTTTTTTTCTTCTTCTCCCACCACAATGTGCGCTTCTTCTCTCGCTGGCATCGCCGCTCTTCCCCGCGATTCCTCCCGTTTTCTCACGCTCTCCGGCGGCGGCCGTTTCCCCGGGACGCGACTGATCTGGTAAGGAGGCGGCGGCAACGGTGACAGCTCACCGGGCAGCCGCTTTGGACGTTGACATGTCGTGCTCGCCGTGTCATTTTTTGCATGTCATGTTGTTCGGGGACGTCGGGTGTTGTTCTCCCCGCTCGCTCCGCGCTCCGGCTCCGCGCAGAAATGGCCGATGCGCCGCCGCCGCCTGCGGTACCTGTTAGATCGAGCGCCTCCGGTTGGCGCCCAGCTGGCATCCTTCGGCCAAAGCCTCGCCCACGTCGCCGCGCTCCTCCGTGCCAGATGTCGTTAGTTTTGATAAAGGCCAGCGACCTCTGAACTCTCCCGTACAGTCACGCTTTGCCGAGGGAGGAGCAGCGGCGTCTGACACTGATTACTGTATCTCTCTCTCTCAGCTGTGGGAACGCCGTGATACGTCTGCAGGTTGCGTCCGGACCAAAGTCCTCATACCTTCGCGCGCCGGTCGCTGGATAACCGGAGCGGCTGCGTCGGTAATGTTATTAAAAAAGATCTTTATTAGCGGAGACTCCCAAAGCTCGGACGATAATCAGGCGGGCTAAATATAGCTCCTTCTCTACGAGGGATGGGCGACCTGCTGTCTCTGTGAGGTTACAGGCTGTCAGTCTGAGGTGGGTAGAAGGAGGAAGTCGTTCCCTGCCTCCACTCGTACCTGGTTGCTTCAGTTTTAACCAAAAATAAACTGTGTTTAGTGTGTTAAACGAGCTCAGCGTTGGATGCGCTGTAGTTTCTCACCAGGTTAAAGCGTTCTGAGGATCTCAGCTGTTGAGAAGCGCGTTTCTCCTCCGTCCTGAGAATATCTTGGTGTGAATCATCACTGTTTTTAGGCTTCTGCGAGCGGGGTAAAACATTCCTCGGCTTCGGTGCTGAACTATCTTCAGCCGCCACCGGGAGAGCTCTAAATAAGGAGCAGATGAAGACGATCGACACCCCTGAACTGCCTGAAAACGCCTCCGCCTCGCTCGTACTGCAACTTCGCGCCGCCCACACGCGTCGCGTTGAGCAACGTTTGTAATATCCGCGCTCGAGTTCTCCGCGAGCGTCGACTGTTGAACGCTTGCTGCTCGGTGGTAACGCTGCTGTGCTGCTCTGTCCTCAGGCCTACTCCCAGGATGCCTACCTCCGAGGCCACAGCAGCTACAGCGGAAACGCCCGTCACATTCCCGAGCCGCCGCCCGCATGCTACCCCAGAGTAGACTGTAAGCCCGCGGGCATGGCCCAGCCGGCCGACTCGGCCGGGCAGGTCTGCCGGGGGCCCGCTGTGGCGCCGGCGCCTCCTCCGGACCACGTCTACCGCAAGGAGATCCCCGTTCCCCCGTCCCCGCCCCAGTCATACCCCAAAAGCCAAACGGCGGTGTGCATGCGCAACGACAACGTGAGGACCGTGGTGATTCCCACCAAAATGGGCCGCATGGCTCCGGCGCACCGGATGGATTTCATGGACCCGGCCTTCGCCAGGGGCCGCCCGGGGTCCCTGGCCCAGTACCCCCACCCCCGGAAGCCCGACCTCTACCCGGGGGGTCCGCCGATGGTCCCGTTCGGAGGTCCGGCACCTCACTACCCGGGGAACCATCAGAACATTGACTGGCGTACGTACCAGACGTACCGGGAGTACATCGACAACAAAGGCATCCATTCCCACGGGAGCAGGACGATACAGGAGCGGCTGGACAATCTGCGGGGGGCCAGCCCGACCTCGTTCGTCGCCCCGCATCACATTCCCCGGGGAGACTGGGGCCCCAAAGCGACGCAGCGGCGCCGGAGCACTTCCCACGAGCGCTCCTACCACGGGCCGCCGCCCCACTTTCAGATGGCGCCGCGCAGCGCCTCGCAGGACCGCCTGCTCAGCGCGGAGAAGATGAGCCATCCCAGGAACTGGCCCCCCCGCAGCGTTTCCCAGGACGGCCTCGTGCACAAAGCCCGGGCGCGCTCGGTGGACTACGTGGACCCCGTGGAGCTGGGCCGGCCCAGCGAGCGGCGAGGAGGGTACGGTAGGACGGAGCAGGGTACGAGGCCCAGCAGGCAGGCCATGCCCAGGCAGGCCATGCTCTACAGGCCGTCCGTGGGCTACGGCGGAGGGATGAGGGGCGTGGCCAAACCTTCCCTCTACGCCAAAGGACCAGACTCCCTTCAGACGCGTTCCTCGCCGATGCTGTCCGAAAGACCGTCGCGGTTCGGGAAGAGCACAAGCGCCGACCACTCGTTCGCCGACCAAAGAGTTCCCGTCAAGGCCGTCCAGCACGGCCAGAACCGGACGCGAGCCGAGACCATGCAGCCCCTGGAGGTGGCCAGGGAGACCCCGCTGGTGGCGCAGCGCTCGTCCTCGTGCTCCACCCCCAAAGAGACGCCTCAGAGACCGAGCATCCTGAAGCCACCGCCCCCCCAGGACCCCGAGAACCAGGTCAACGGCCGGAGCCCCACGGAGTCCGGGGTGGTCCTGAGGGAGAAGCCCCCCGCCGGGAAGCACCCCTCCCCCCTCCGGCAGGCCTCCTACATCCTGGCCGTCAACGACGACGGCACGGAATCAGCGGCGGAGGTGGAGGCCTGCTGGCTTCCCAACGACGCACGGCGAGAGATCCACATCCGCCGCCTCGGCGAGCAACGCCACACCTCCTGCTCCAGCAACCTGGACGAGTCCCTGGACCTCATTCCCTTCATCGGTAAGAGAACCACCGTCGCCGCGGTTACAGATCAACCATCACTTCCTGTGTTGGAGGTTTTTTTTTAAATGTCTGCATTTCTTCTGAAGTATTGACATCATTGCTGAAGGTGTCAATTTGTTTGTTTTTATCATAACCTGTGTCGGATTTTAGACGAACATTTCTGCTCAATACCGAAAAGAGATGCAGTCGTGCTTGTTTTGGTCACTTCAAGAGTCGGTTCGTACGTGAACTTGTCTTCTTGGCGATTGGTTCAAAGTTTTTGCCTTGGAAGCAGAATCTGAGTCCACAGAATGAAATTCGACAAAAATACTTCAGCTTTTCATGTTTTCACACCCAATAAACAAAGTGCAACGGTGTTCGGTTCGATAGAACCAATAACCGATTCTCCAGGAGAACCAGTTCATTTGTTCGGTCCAATCCGGAGTTCTGGCGAGGTTTCACACCGCTGGTCCGGTTTGAGGCGGACCGAACAAGACGAGGAGGTTTTTGGTTGGCCAGATTTATGTCTACAACCTGAACTTTCTCTGGATCAACACATTTAAGATCCACAAGTTGGGTACGTTTTCGGTGGTTGCGTTGAAATCCAGATTGTTGGTCAGCAGCAGTGAGGTTTTAGTTGCAGGCCGGCGTGACCTGACTCGGTCCTGCAGTGGCGAACGGAGCCAAAATGTTTCATCGTTCCACTACAGAAATTCATCCCCATTTCCAGCGTGTGTGAACGCGGCGGCAGGAAGATGCTCCCAGAGAAATTAATCTCCCTGGGAAGAGGGAATTAATCAGATTTTGTAGCATTCAGAGGGGGTTTGTGGCGTGTTCGACTTAACCGGGACGGACTGAAGGATGGCTTAAGCCTTCTGGAAAATATTGAATTTCTCCCTCTTAACGCTCTGGTTTTTTTCTTGGACGGCCTCCCGTCGGAACAGATCGTCTTGTAGACCAGCGGTCTGCGTTATTGGAGGCAGATTTGATTGTTGTCTGAAGGATTCGACCTGACCAGCACTCATCAAACATCTGCAGGCAGAGTCGCTTTTTGCTCCAAGTAACTAAACCTAGATTTCCAGAGCGAGCGACTGTAAGCAGTTCGCTTTGCAAGGAGGAGATGTTCATAATTAATGAGGACTCCCAGTTTGTTCAGCAGTGAGCAATAACAATAACGCTCCGGTTAACGTTGCTTCAGAAAATAACGAGTATGAAGATGAAGGAAGACTTTCAGGTCTCCTAAACGCTCCCTGGAGTTTCCTCCCAGAGTGAGTCTGCGCAGCGTGTACTCGGATATTTGTACTTCAGTCCGTTTCTGTCTCCATCTGCTCGTCTTCACAGATGTATTATTTATGTTTGCCTATCTGGTTGTCCATCTGTCTGCCCCCACAGTCTGTAGGACACCGAAAAGTGTTAAAATAGAAGGAAAGTCACAAAGACTCCCAAAATGTCGAGCTGGAATCCTGCTCGGCTTCGTTCAGCTCGACATAATCAGGAAATTTAGGATTTTATCATCACTGCTGCAAGCTGAGGTCACGAGACTTTTGTTGGGAATTGTAAATTCTTCCTCTGCATTAGTTATTTTGGGTGCACTCCGATTCTCTTCCTTAATCCTCAATCCTCCAAACCAAGTGTTAC
>JAUESE010000048.1:6064041-6074788 GCA_032274725.1 Malacoctenus triangulatus | reverse complement strand
GTTTCTGACAACTTTTGGATGATTAAACATGGACCGGGTCAAAATAATCCATGAGAAGCATTGCTGCTGCTGACACATCAACACTACAGGAGGGTTAAAATGACCAAAATACTACAAAATAAGAGTCATTTTTGGACGCGTTACGAGCTGTGATGTCATCTTTGTGTGTTCATCCGCTCCATCACACGCCGCCTCTCCCCGACACAACCAGACGGTGAGACCGGAGTTTCCCACAGTAAATAAATCTTTTCCCTCCGACAGTCGTTTCGATGAAAGCGGCACGCCGGATATAAAAGCGGCGCGGTGGTAGCGGTGGCGGCGGCGGCGGCGGAGCCCAGGTGTGCCGCGAATCAAATAACCTATAAACCCCCCGTTAACCTTCGCCGCGCTGAGCCGCGGCGCCGCGCGGGGGAAAAAGGCGGCTTCTCAAATCGAATCACACGACGAGAGCGATGATGGAAAAACGTGGCCGCCGCGATAAAACAGGACGGCGGCGCCGCGTCAGCTCCGATTGGCCGACCGGGGAATCCGTCAGCGGCGTGTTTGTCCAGCGTCATCAAGAGCTCTCTGGGAAGAAGGAGCTAATTATAAGCCAAGGACAAACTGACACACACACACACACACACACACACACACACACACACACACACACACCTGCGCTGCTGCCCAGTGTCAGAGGCACGCGGGCAGCAGAGTGCGGCGCCCCCGGGCCGATAACGGCGATACCAGCGCGAGAAGCCGCGAGTGACGCGTTCCAGATGGCGTCCGAGTCGCTCCGATGTCACGTCCAAAGAAAAACCAGCAGAGACACTTCGGAGAAACAACGCGGTGGAAAAACGACGGACAGACGACGAGGTCGCTTCAAACCTGCCGGCACGTTCGCTCTCAGGCTCCCAGCCGTCCCTGGAACTCGGGATTCCCACTTCTGTTCCGGTAAGTGTGGTAAAGTCACGATCACAAGCCGACAAACAACAGCGTCGCCTCTCAGAGCGCCGCTCAAACCTCTGAAAACACGGCGGCAGAGTGAAGCTGCTCCGCAACTACCACCACCTTCACACTCCCAGCTCCAACTCGGAATTCCCACTTATTCCCCAGTGTTTCCTAGAAACACTGAAAAGAGTTAGTTCAAATATTTCAGTAGATCAAAACATATTTAGTGAAACTGCTCCATTTTCATCCTACACGCTCTTAATTTCTACAAAAACAAACCATCATTTTATTGGTAAACAGTGTTCCAGTAGAACAGCAAAGTGGGAATTCCGAGTAGATTCTGTTGTAGTCGCTCGCTGAATTCCAATACAAGCAGTCTGGCCTCAAACTGGGAATTCCCGCGACAAACTGGAACACACCAAAGCTGCGCTGCATACAGTAATTAACAGCGATCTGCCTCCAGATCTGCTGTGATGAAACTCAGACTTCCTTCAGTTTACGAGGAAAAAAAAAAACCCCCGAAAAGGTCAGAGGCAAACAAAACGGCGTGCCCGGAGCGCGCACGCGACTTAACCACAGCCGAGCGCGCCGACATCATCACTACTTCATTTTTACGATATATACCCCGAGGAGCTGCAACACGGCCGCCATCCGCAGACCAACGACCGCAGCGGCGCCGCAGCCACCGAACACGGCTCGCAGCCGCGCAGCAGGAAGGAGGTTACCAGCCCGAGCCGCAACCCGACGGCGGCGGCGAGGGGGGGGAGGGGGGACGGCGAGGGGGGTTAACGCCGGGTTGATAAAAAGGAATAAAACACGACTGATTCACGAGTCGCAGCGCAGGCTTCATTACAGAGGATTGATCTCAGCAAACACAGACCCTGAACGCATCGATCCACTTACAGATTGGGGGGGCTGGTGGAGAAGGGGGGGGGGGGCTGGGGGAGCAGGGGGCGGGGCTACAAATTGCTGCCCCAGAAGAAGAGTTTGCAATCCAGACAGAAGACGTGAAAACGCAAAAGGAGACGCTTCAAAGTGTCACAAACTGCCAGTGGGAGGGCCGGCTGGTCCAATCCTGCTGCATGTATCTGCCTAGTCTGACTGCGATCGGACTCGGGCTCCACTTCCACAGCAGCCGAGCGGCGCCGGGGGGCAACATGGCCGCTCCGGCTTGTTCAAATCAGCCCGTTTGTTTGTGTAAGTGATGAAGGAGGTCAGGGTGACGCGGAGGTGAAGGTGGAAGGTCGGGACCTTCCGCGGCTGCTCCACGAGGCCCCTCCCCCTCCGCCGGGCTCGCGGCTCGCCGGCGAGTCCTTAACCCGGTGTGCTGGAGAGGGTCGAGCGGGGTCACGCCTCAGCACAACACGGCGCCCCGTAAACACGCCTGAGTGGCCCCAGCTGTGCACCACCTCATCGGGGGGGCGGAGACGCAGGATCCGGTGCGACGCGTCAAACCGCCCGGGTGAAACTCGCTTTGTTTTTAAAGGTTCTGCCCGACGACGGGTAATTATTCCTAATGACGGATTAACTGCAGATATTTTTAGCCTGGCTGCTGATGTTGACACTAATTGTTTCAATCATGTTATTAAACTGGTCAACTGTAGCCCCCCCACTATCACCCCCCCCCCCTCCCATCATCATCCTCGGTACATTTAAAGCACTTGAACCGAGGCCAAAGCCAACTATAAAACATACTTCTCCTCCATCACCGGGCTCATAATTGTCGGGGAAATAAGTGAAACAGGGTGATGAGGGGCAGGAGGGAGGAAAACTCACAGGGAGGGTGGGCTGGGGGTGGGTGGGGGAGGGTGGGGGAGGGGGGGGCACAAAATCAGCAGAAGAAGAAGAGTATTAGGCTCAATTAAGCTTTCAGGCTTTTCATTAACCCAGTTTTCCGGCAGGGAAACCTCCGCTGAATAACGCCGCGACTGAGTCACTCCGCAGCCTTCGCACAAAATGTGTGTCGGCTCTCAGGAAGCCGCGCGACACCGGGGGCGCCCCCCCACCGCCGCGGGCGCGGCCCACCTCAAATTAAACGCAATTTCCTAAAACAAGAGGCTTCATCCAGCAGCTCAGACAGATAAGAGGAAGTCTGCCGGCTCACGTCGGCGCGGCCGGCGGGCCGATAACGATGTTTGGCCGTTTCCCCGACGCTTGGCGAGCAAATGTTCAGGCGCGGAGAGCGAGGTCACGAGGCCCCCCGAGGCAGAGCCCCCCTAGCCCCCCCCTCAGCCCCCCAAGCCCCCCCGCGAGCCTGCAAACACAACGAATCGTTCCTTTGCCGGATCGTCAGACGGCAGCGCTCGGCACCGCGATCCTCGGATCGAATCCACGGGGAGACCGGCGCGACTCCATCTTACTGCTAACCAGCTAGCGCTAAAATTACCGCCCCCCCATCAACACCGCAGGGCGCCTTTCATTGGGGCGTCTACAACGCCGGCCGTTTCCCGGCTTTACGGCCCTCCGGACGCCGATCCTCCGCAATCAGCAACAAAAAGGACGCCGACGCAATTAGCGAGGAGCGCCGTTTTAACGGCTCCGCCCCCCCCGCCGCGCTCGCCGCGGACGGCGGGGTTAAACTGCAATCCGATAGCGGCTCAGGAGTCACATTACGGGAAGGGCTGATAGGATTACCTGGACGCCGCAGCAGCAGGGCCGGCTCCAGCAGCGAGACGCCGCGCCACGCCAAACACCAGACCGAAACCAGACGGTGTCACAGGGTCCCAGACGGTCTGGGTAAACACCCCCCCCCCCCGCCCCAAACAACACAGCATTACAGTGAGGCCAAACGCTGGTGAACACGCCCACTCTCACCCACGTGCAAAAAGAGGAGCCTTCAAAATAAAAGCGCCAGGGAGCTTCGGAGGGCCGAGAAGACTTTATGGTGGTTCTTTTTTGACAAGCTCTGAACAGGCAAAGCCTCGGACCCCCACAAGGAGGTGCAGGAGCCCCCTGAGGAGGTGCAGGACCCCCATGAGGAGGTGCAGGAGCCCCCTGAGGAGGAGGTGCTGAAGGCCTTTCACTCTGCATTAAATGACCTTTCAGGGCCTCAATTGTCCGAGTTAATGAGATGCAGGGAAGTGTGAAGCGTCAGCCTGCTGCATGTGAAGCATCAAGAAACTGACTCAGTGTGTGTGTGTGATAACTCGCTGCGCACACACACTCACTCATTCACACACACACACACACACACACACTGAGTCACTGTGGAGGCCTTTGTCTTCCAACAGGAGACTTTCATTAGAGAATGTGGTTTCATTACATCGTCCCACGCTGCTGCTGCTGCATCACAATGACACAGGAGCGCCTGAGGAAGCCTCCACGGGGCAGCGGCTCACCCAGGGAGGGGGGAGGGGCAAACAAAAGACAACCTGATCACTGATCCCCCCCCCCCCTCCCTCACCCCCCCAGCAGAGGGAAATCCATCACCTGCAGGATCAAACGGAGACTCGTGCGAGGTAAAGCTGAGTGAAAGCAGGTCCCGCCCCTCTAAGCAGCTCCGCTTTCTTCTCTCCTCATCGCTACCTTCCTCCCCCCTCCTCCTCTTCCTCCCCCCTCCCCCCTCTGTGACTCACACCAACATCAGCGTGCAACTTTTCTCCGCGCACTGTGAAATCCAGCAGGAGTGAGAGTGTGCGGTGGTCGCGCTGACCTCCAGGCTGCGACCTGCCGCTGACAGATTTGCCGTTTTTATTGCCGTCTGCAGAGCGGCGCGCCGTTCCTCGCCGGCCGTCCTCCCTCTGCCGACATCAGAGCCGCTCACGTAACGGACGACTGCCAGACAATTACTGCTTCACACCTTTGTCTCTTACTCTGCCGCCACCTGGGAGCCGCGGCCTCGGCGGCGAGAACCCGGCGTTTGGGAAGGAAACATCGATTACCGTTATTACTCTCATCGAGCGGCGCCGCGCCGCAACGCAACCACATCATCGCCGCGAGCAACAGGCGGAGGAGGGAACGCGGCGAGGGTGAAGTCACGTACAGGATGAACAGCCGCGAGGGAGCGGCGGCGGCGTCCCAGGCAGGCGGGCGGCGAGCGGGCCGGCGAGCCGTGTGAGGCCTCAGCTCCAGGACGCACAGCAGCAGCACACCGGAGCTAATCGCTTAAATATGTGCAGCTTGTTCTGAGCCGGCCTGAAATGTAACACATGGAGGCCAGCGCACAGCTGGCACACACACACACACACACACACACACACACACACACACACACACACACTCCATCACACTCAGACATAACAGTGGTGGAAATACTTGGGCCCTCACCGGTGAAAAGGGGCCGTCCCTCCTCGCTGACCTCCGGCACGCCGGCCGTGTAGACGTCCTGGGTGAAGCCCGGCCGGCACGGCGGGGCAGCCCTGCCCTCTGCTGCGTTCTGGAGGGGGGGGGGGTCAGATGAGGAGGAGGAGGAGAGGGTGAGGAGGGGTGAGGGGCAGCAATGAGTCATAAATCAGCCTCGCAAAAAAAAAATGCCTTTCCCCTCTCGGTCACGTTCTGGAGTCGCCACAGTCGTACAAAAGCATCTGTTGTTTTTATAGCCGGCACCGCAATTAGGATAATGAGGCCAAAAGGGTTAAGCATTAGCCAAAAAGCAGGGCCAGGCAAGAACAAGCTCCATTTGTCCCCCCCTCCTCCCTCTGAGTGTGTGTGTGGATGGGGCCCAGGCACACACACGCACAGGGAGGGGGTGGGGTGGTGTGTGTGTGTGGGGGGGGGGGCTGGCCCTCCTGATCAACAGTGCTCTGGACAAACAGCGGCTTTGAAGTGCAGGAACAAGGGAGTAAAACACTAAATGGCAGCGATGCTCCGCAGGGCGGAATAAACATTCAGGTGCGAGCGGCTGAACTAACGGCCGGGCAGCTGCTGCCAGGTCGGACCCGAGCTGCGTTTATCCCTCCTTTGGCTGTGCTCAGGCCAATGCATGAACTACCACTGCCTGCGCACCGTTTGCATGACCTTGCATTGACTCAAGTCTGCGAATAACAAACCCTGCTATCAGCAGCATGAGCACTAACAAACCTGTTCTGCAGTGTCATGCATTATAACCCCCCCCCCCCTCCCTGAGACCAGCCTAAGGGGGGGAACGAGGCTGGATGAGAAAACCTTCACCTGTCGTCTGGTTAATTTATCTCCCACCACACGGCTCCTCTCCCTTCATTCTGCTGCTTGTACCTCCACGCAGCGCCCAGGCTGTTACAGTGTGACCTCTGTTACAAAAAGACCTCACAAGGGAGGATTATGGCAGTATTGTCCATCGACCAGTCGTTTCTAAAAAAAAAAGCCTTTTCTGTGCGTGGCCGGCTGTTTCAGGATACCTCAATGACAAATTTCCACGTCTGCTTTTGACGTCCACGACCGGAGGAACGTCGGAGGAATATTTGGGAGGTTTAGCCTGCAAAGTGAGTCCGCAGAAAAAATAAAAGGAGTCACCTCTTCTACAGCTTCCACTCGTTGACGTGGTCGTATCGTAGAAACGCATTTACCTGAAGTATACAGCAAGTTTTGGTCCGGAGCTCGATGTCGCCCTCTAGGCTTGAGGGCAACAACATATAACAGACAAAATAAATAACATTGTTACTGATGTGCTTTTGCACAGGATCAAAGCCCCCATTAAGCCTACTCACAATGTTCATCAATGTTGGTCACGTTATTAGCAAAAAAAGCATCTTCTCCAGGTGTATTTTTCTGCACGTTCAACATTTTTTACCTTAAAAATGAATGTTGACACCGTTGTTCACTGTCAAACAATACTGGTGTGTACTTTGGCTCATGTAGGCTGAAGTACTGTCCGTTTTGTTTGACTAAATACGCTCAGTTACAAGATGTGGAAAGGGAAACGAGAGCCTGTGGATCTCCGACACTTCCTGAAGTGTTTCCCGTCAGGCTGTTCAGAGGCATCCTTCACTCTGTCGCAGTGGTTTAAAAAGCTTAATAGCGGCAGTGAAAAGTTCTTATTTTGGCATTATCTCTTTCTTTTAAACATCAAATTGTCGAACAGGGAAACTTAAATGTTGTCAGTCAAACTGTACATTTTGTGAAGTTCATTTCGTCCTTTTTTTTTTTTAAAAAAATAAATGTCTTTTTAAATTTTACCTCCTGAGCTCATTAAGGTTTTTGTTTAGTGTGGAGAGGTTGGAGGCCACACGTGGACCTGTGGACCTGCAGTATGCACAGTGGAGGCATACGGCCAATGGGAGAGAACAGTGGATTCTCCACTTCAGTGCCTTTGTTGTCACAAAAGTAGGATTGTCAGCAGTGAGATCTGCTGTCTCACAGGCTGCATCGTTTCTGTTTGAGGAAACATGCGGTCCTCATTTGTGTGACGCATTTTCTGACTTTAACGTCTCTGGTGGGCTTAATGAGGGCTTTTCCTCTCCGTTTCTTTTCTAACCGACTTTACTTGTTATATTGTGTAACCATAGTTTCATTCATGCCATGCATTTTTTATCCTAATGGCTTATTTATTCTTTCGCCGCTTGTACAGCAGTGTTAACATTCTGTTGAAAAAAAAACAACAAAACTTTAGTATTATTATCTCATCACATATACTGTTACAATGGATGCGGCGCTTCCGCAGACATCCAAAATACTGTTGAATACTTGTCTTATGCAATGGAAGGACGACAAGCTTTGTGACGGTGCAAGGTTGCATTTACCTCTGATTTCTTCAGGAAGAAAAGTTTCCGAGAAAATCACTGTGTTACGTTCGAAGGTGTGTGAAAAGGAATGTTTTTCTCTTATACCACAAAAAAAAGCACATTTTACACTTTAAATTCGCTGCCGGGGGAATTCACCTCGACCCGACAAACGATTATATTTATAGAAAGACAGCGAGTCTTATTTGGGGAAACTAAAAAGAGTGTATTAGCTGTTGAGGACGCGTTCATGTGATAGACATCAAATTTAGATTTTTTTTTTTCCACCCCTCAAAATCTGAAGATGTGAAATGATTTTTTTGGGAGAATTTCATCAGAAAAAGAGGTCAAAGGATCCACTTTTTTTCTAAACCACTAAATGTTTAGTCAACATTTTCATTTATATGACGAAAACTCAGCCGTCCATCCTCATGACACCGTTTGGTAGTAAGTCTGTATATAATGGAACCCATCCACATAGTTGAAATTGATATCAGGGATGTGAGGAGGATTTATTTTTGCTTTTAGGACTCTAAAGAACACAGATGACTCTTTCTGTTCTCACCCTCACCAATTCAGCCACTGGAATTTGTTACAGTTTCTTTTATTTTTGTGGAAAAATTCATTTTGGGCCCTTTTCAGGCGATATCTTTTCAATGACAAAAAGAAATTTGGCTCCATCGCGGAAGCTGTAAATCTCTAATATTTATGTTTTTTTTGACAAAAAAAATCTTAATGACAATTGCAGTGTTGTTCACAAAACAATTCCAGTAAATGTGTTCATCTTTTCTTCGTCGAAGCTAAAATGACCGGCCGGTGTTACTCGGCTGCTAACGTCACTGTGGGCCGGTCAAAGTATTAGACAGACGATGTTAAAGGGTCCGAAATCTAAAGTGTGCAGTGTTGGCTGTCGTTTTTTTTTAAAACTCATTGGAGGGGAAAATTTTCTTTACATCTTGAAGTAGCAAATAACCTTCCATTTGCCAAGTTTTATATTGCTTGTATACAAACACACTCTGTACATACAGTATGTGATCGTGGTATAGGAAGTGTCTGCATATTTGAGGAATGAGGAATATAAAATTTGTGTCTAGCTAGATGGATTTCATATAGAATTTGTCCAAACGGGACGTACCGGTGAACATGTGCTTCCTACACTGCAATGACATTGTAAATAAAGCTTGTATAAAATTGACTGACGTCTGTTTTCGTATCTTTTCCTCCATTTAGATTGTTTTCCTGTCGGTGTGAGTATCCTGTTTTCTACTGAAATATTTAGAGCGAAGGGTTAAAGTTTACCTCAATAAATAAACCTCGACAGCAGATCAACCAAACTAATTGTTGAGCAACAGTAAAGACAGTTGCTCAGTGCATTTTGATGTCCACTTTAAATTGATATTTGTTTCATTCTCGTGTCCGTTAATGCAAAACTGACTGCAACTGAAATGCCGCTTACGAAGGAAACGTGCTTCCTGTTGGCTTCCCCCACCGTCATGTCTTTGGTTTTTTAAAATACTACGAGAATCACTAATGTCATGCTGTCCTGTCATCATCCCATCATCATAGTGGATAATGGTGAGTCGTCCCCCCCCCAGGTCCCCCAGTGTCTGGCTCCAAAACTCATCCCAGCCTGGGAAACAAAGCCTGGATGGCCCTCGAGGCTGCGGACACAGGAACTTCCCTGTATCAGTGTCCCATTCTTCATTCCTGAGAGCTTCTTTCTCTCCCTCGCTCTCCCTCGCTCTCCGACCTCAGCCTCTGGCTTCGTCCTCATGACAAGTCACGGCAGAGGTCCAGAGTCAATATAAATACACTTCTCTGGTTACAAACTCGCTTCTATCGTCGAAGGCCCGAGTCGAAGGGAGGGGAGACGATCCTCTCGGTTGACTTTTCCTTCACATCTGGGTGAAGTCATGTTCGTTTATGGTTCAACTTCACCACGCTGGCATCCAAAAACAGGCCACAGAGAGTCCACGCAGCATTAGTGACGGTTTAATCAGTGTTGTTCATGACTGGAGGAGTAATGTGAGAGAGGAAATAAACAATTGAAGTGAAACTTGATGAAAGAAGTCGTATTCTTGAAGATATCAGACGCAGGTGAGTTGAATCAAAATCCATTGCCCAAGAACATCGGATCAGTCGTGTCATTCAATCTTCTGACTCTAATTGAATCAAACGGAGAGAAAAACAAGATTCCCGTAAAAAATTTTACTTGCAATACCACGAATGACCACTATCCAGAAAGTTTTCGGTACGTTTTGTTTCCAGGAGTTTGTTGTTCTAATGCTTTGTGCAAAGGAATCCTTTGGTAAGTTATAAACTGTAAAAAGCTTCAGTAAACATTTTGTCTGAATGATTCAGTTTGTTCTAATATGTTTTCTATAACTCGGCTACACGGTGAACAAAAAGAGCTGAGTGGGGAGCCGGCAGCACCGCCACCGTCCCCCCCTTGGAGCCCCCCAAATCCCCCTAATTCTCCTCCTGTTATTCCAAACATCACCACATGGTGTCTGCTTCTTATTCCGAGGCTGTCAGACATTCTGTCAAAGATAACAAACACCCGGGTGGACTCTCTTTAAACAACCTGCGCCTGCATGAATAAAACGGTGTAATTTGGGCAGCGTCGCGCTCGCTGTGTGTAGCTTGGACGGCGAGCTTCCCTCCACATCAGGATCCACCTTTTAGGAAAATAGGAAAAGTAAGGTTAAATCTGGGAGGGTGAAGGCTGCACAGTGCACCTATTTTACACAACATTGTTGCTCTTAATACTAAATACTGCCAGAGGGAAAATATTGTGTTTGTAATATCTAAAGAAAATGTTGTCATTGATCCCAGATGTTTTTCTTTTTCTTTTCTTTTTTTTTTTCATCCTCCTCTCTCTCAATATTGAAGCAATTATGGAAACATTCCTCCAAGAAGAAATCAGAGCAAACGAGAGTTGTCATTTCCCTAATGAAAGAGTCTGTTATTATTTCTTTATAACTTAGCATTTGGCCGACAATATGGGCTTTATGACACTTTCAATTTACATTTCAATCAGAGAGCTGGAAGGAGGAGTGGGGGGGGGGCGCTGATAACACAAGGCCTTCATTGATGCCCACGTTTTCAGCATACACACACACACACACACACACACACACACACACACACACACACACACACACACACACACACACACACAC
>JAUESE010000048.1:5914014-5924264 GCA_032274725.1 Malacoctenus triangulatus | reverse complement strand
TTGCGCTGAGGGGGCGGGGCTAAGGCCTGCGTAACGTTCAACTGATTTGCATAGAATCTGCATACTGAGCGAGCTCCGCCGTCTCCCGACCGGAGACCGTCCGCGGATCCAATGGCAGCTGCCCGCTGTGCTGTGTTTCCTGTACATCTGCGTGTATTGCAGCATGACTGGACTACGTTTAGTTTTAAATGTTCAAAATGTTCAGCAACCTCTGAAACGTAACTGAAACGTGCCAAAAGAAGGTTGTTGGGCCGCAGCTTTACATCCGTCTGGTTTCCTGTGAGGCCAACAAACGATTTCTGAGTGTGTTTCATCATCTCATGAGTGACTGTGTGCAAATAAAAGTTTATTTTAATTTTCTGTTTGTCGTTGTTTGTTGTGGAGATTCAGCAGTAAACGGTGAAACGTAACCCTGTCTGGCTGTCGGTGCTCCGGACCCCCCCCCCGGAAGTCCTGCTCCCCGGCCGGACCTCCGGGGGCCCCCCGCCGGACCTCCGGGGGCCCCCCGCCGGCTCCCGTCCCCCGGTGGCTGACAGGTCTATTTTGGAGCCGGAGGCCGCGTCAGCGCGGGCACGTCAGCGCCGTGGCGTCAGGAGCGGAGCGCAGAGGAGCAGTCCACCGCCCACCGCAGGAGGCTGGGGGGGGTTCCACCATCCCGGAGTGACAGCCCGCTCACAGACACGCAAACGCACATTATCCACCTCTGGTTTGCTGTTATTGTTTTGTTGTTGTTGTTTTGTTGTGAGGAGTTTATTGGAGCCTCGTCACCCGGAGCCGCGGAGCGTTTTTCGGCCTCATGTCAGACTGAGCGACGCTTCACCTGAGCGCCAAAACTCAAGGTGAGAAAGTCCCTGCTGGGAAGTTTCCGGACTTTACTCCTGAAAAACAGAGCTGCCGACGCCTCTACACGGCCACCGTCGCTGAGGTCGGTGATGTCAGTGACTGGTCACAGGTTTGATTGAGGTTTCACACCGTTTCTTCCTGATTTGCCGCCTTTGCTCGGCTGTTTGTGGTGAACCGGGCGCAGCCTCACTTTGGCCGCTGCTTGTTGCGCACTTTGCGCTCTTGCCGCTGCGTCCCGATGCGTCTCTCCGCGCTGCGCCTTATCAGACAGCTGCTTCTACAAATGGCAATGGGCGCAGACGCGCCCTGACAGCTGCGGTTATTTTTGGGCGGCCGCTTGGAGCCGCGGAGGTGACAAAGCTGCTAAATGTCACTGTTTGAAAGGCACACGGCTCCGGGTGACCTTGTTACGGGAACCTTGTTTTTCGCATCAAAGCGCGTTTCCTGGCAGCTCGGTGCGGTTCTGGGAGGTTCTCGGCAGAACCCGAACTGGAGCGACGGGACCGGCAGCGAGCCGCGCGCCGACTTCCTGCTATAAATACGTCAATCTGAGGTCTGGATTTATGTCTATTTTCACTGCATAACATATTTATAGAGTTCACATAGCAGACTGACACACGCTGCGTTTGTGTGCATTTGACAGACTCAGTGAGTCGAACAACTAAAAGTGACATAAATCAAAGTAGAACTCCAGTCAGTTTGTTGTTTCTTTACATTTAAATAAAGCTCGATTTCAAGTTGTTTATGGAGAGATTCATCCTGTGTCCTATTGAGGCAGATAACGGAGGAGCTGGAGCCTCCACAGGATCCTTTGTCCTTGTATTCCTGTATTATTGGGTCCGTCTGTGTTCTGCTCACACTGTTTGATGGATCAGTCTCAGTGCTGCTTGCTGCTCTGCTAAACCTGCTTCCATTCAGTGAAACCTGCTGCTCTGAGGCTGTTGAAGCTGTGGCTGCTGCTCCTCTGCTCAGTCTGCTGCTCTGCTAAACCACCTGCTGCCTCTCTGTAAAAAAGGTGTCGCTGCTCAGCCGAAGCATCGTTCTTGTGCTAAAGCTGCAGCCGCTGCTCTGCTAAACCTGATGTTGTGGTCCTGAACCAGAGTGTGAAAGGAAACTGGCAGAACGTTTCTGTGTTTCATCCACATCAGCAGCAAATGTTTGTTGGTCTTACGAGTAGTTTATCAGATTTTGAGCTTTGATTTCAGGATTCAAAAATACAAATATTTTCATGTATTCTATGCTCTCGTGTATTTATGTTCCATTGATGTATTTTCTCAGTAAATCTCATCAGCTGCTCCTAAGCTGAGACAGCAGAAGCGTGCGGTTTGTTACGCTGTGATATTTTGTTCTCCATGATGTGTTTTTTTAATGAACTGGTGGATTGAAGCCCTGAATTCAACCTCTTGGTGTCCTGCTGCTATTTTTACCGCCACGTCTTCACGCAGCTCGGATGATGATGCTGTGTCAGATTTCTCTCAGCGACCAAACATCCAAACCAGCTTCTGAGTCCCAGATAACGGAGCATCTTCCCACTTCCTGTCTGTGACATCAGCTCAGCTCAGCTCAGCTCACAGATTTCAGTATTTAGACTTGTCCAATGACCAAAGTGTGCATCGGTCCTTTCTTGCTACGTTGCAGAGCTGCTGTCTCTCTGTTAGCATCAGCTTGAGCGTGATTTGCTCTGTCAGCCTTAGCAATTGGCCGAACTGCTGTTTCGTTAATCCTGAACCGACTCAGTCCTGCTGACAGCAACAGGAAACTGGAGGGAACATTAGCATTAGCCTGTGGCCCCACTAGCTGTGATTAGCATTAGCAGGTACGAGTAGAGGTGAGGCTCTACACTGGGCCTCAGTGTGCTGTCCATGTGCCTGTCTATTGACCTGCAGGTGTTGTTGTTGTTGTTGTTTTCCTTCTCTCTGACTCGGTGTCTTCCTGTCTGCAGCAGCCGACGATGGATCCCAGCTGGTTGGGGGGAGCCCCCCGCTTCCTCACCCGCCCCAAGGCCTTCTCGGTGTGCGCGGGGAAGGACGCCTCGCTGAGCTGCACCATCGTGGGAAGCCCCGCCCCCCTGATCACCTGGGAGAAGGACAAGCTGACGCTGATGTCCGGCGGGCGCTTCAAGGCGGTGGAGGACGGCGACGTGTACCGCCTGACCATCTACGACCTGGCGCTGGAGGACAGCGGCCAGTACATGTGCCGGGCCAAGAACAGCGTGGGCGAGGCCTACGCCGCCGTCACCCTCAAGGTGGCGCTGCCCGCCGAGATGTCGCCCCGGGCGCCGGCGTTCATGGTGAAGCCCACCTCCGGCCGCGTGGGCCTGGGCGGGGACGCCGTCCTCCACTGCCGGGTGGCGGCTCACCCCGACGCCACCTTCGAGTGGGAGAAGGACGGGCGCTACCTGGGCGAGACCAACCGCATCAAGATCGTCTCCGACGGCGACAGCAGCACCCTGAAGATCCAGAGCGTGCGCAACCTGGACGCCGGCACCTACACCTGCCGGGCGCAGAACTCGGTGGGCCGGGCGCACGTGGCCGCCGCCCTGACGGTGGACGCTCAGGACGGGCGCCGCCAGGCGGCGGACAAGACCTCGCTCCTGTCGCACCTGCAGAAACGCAAGGAGGAGATGAAGAAGGACATCGCGGTGTACCGCACTGAAGACACCAGCTCCTCCGTCACCTCCTCCTCCTCCTCCTCCGTCGCCAACATGGCCGACAGCGCCCTGAGTCTGGAGCTCAGGGCGTCGGCGCTCGCCAAACTTCCCAAAGGCGTGTTCACCCGCACGTGCACGGTGACGGAGGGCAAGCACGCCAAGCTGAGCTGCCTGGTGACGGGTCACCCCAAGCCGCACATCATGTGGAGGAAGGACGGCGGCAACATCAGCGAGGGCCGCCGCCACGTCATCTACGAGGACCACGCCGAGAACTTCATCCTGAAGATCCTCTACTGCAAGCAGAGCGACAACGGCCTGTACACCTGCAACGCCACCAACATGGCCGGCCAGACCTACAGCGCCGTGCTGGTCACCGTCAAAGGTAGGAGCCCCTCCCTTCCTCTGGAGACGCCCGTCTGTTTACTCGTCCACGCCCGGCGAGTCGTGAAAGTCTGCGGAAACGGTGACGTCGTCACACGTGGCTAAAGTGACATCACATCAGCTGCTCTGAGCTGCTCCGTCGTCGTGTTGGAGGGAAACTCCCAGTTCCACAGCAGTCGCTTTTGTTTCACCGAGGAGCTTCTGAACTTCATCACGTTTTCTTTTTGTCGTTTAAGTTTTTATTTATTCATGTGCAGTGTAACATATAATCAAACTCAAGAACACAAGCTGGCACCAACACAGCCAGACAGCACATCCGACTTATATGCAACGGTCTCCTGCAAACCAACATTTGCGATTTTGAAACAGCCACAACAAATTTTCCGAAAACATGTCTGCAATCCCTCTATTTGCCCTGTTTACAAAGACATTCACTCCCAGACAGTCTTAGAAAGTTCTTCATCACGTTTCTGATGTTTTTAATTGGAGGTGTTGAAGAGAGTCCGTGACAACATGGAGGTGTTGAGGTCACATGACCACAGAAGAAGCGGTCACCTGTTTGTGTTTGGGGCGTTCGCTGCTCTCACCTGGTCTCACATCGAGTCAGTCACTAATGCAACGCTCGCTGCTGGGAAAGTCCCCGTCCCAGCTGGGAGCGTTCCCATGACAACAAGCAGGCGAGCACATGGATAAGATGACACTGGTGGAATCAAAATAATCAACAGGTGTCCCTCCGACGCCTACAGAAAGGCGACGTCGTCGAGTGTTGCTAATTTTACTTTATGAATGCTAAGTGAGCTGAGCTAAAACTTCCAAACTTCCCACTGTCAAAATGGGAAAACCCGAGTTCGACAGCATCCAGATGTATTTTTTCCACGTGGAAGTCGGAAGGTTCCCACCTCTCAGTCGATCAGGAACACGCTGTGGCCCACAAAACACCTCAAACCAACCTCACTGGCTTCATGGCTGGTTTGAGGCGTTTCACAGGAGCTTCGTGACTGCCGACTGAACGTCCGTCTCATTACGTTTCCTGACATATTGCAGTTTAACAAGGCTGCACATTCATGAAGCTGTGATGGTGTGAATGTGTAATCCACCCGGAATAATCTCCACTGGTGCTTTGAGCGCAGAGCTGCGGCTGGTTTGTGTGTTCCACAGCTCGCCGATATCAGTGCTGGTAAATATAACCGGAGCCTCATTTGAATGGCTCAAACTGTCGCCTCCTGGCTGCCCTCGGTGTTGTGTTGCATCTATTTTCTGCCGGTGATGAGTCGCTCACAGCTGCTCGCTCATTCGCTCGCTCGCCGAAACACGCCGGTCGCCGCGAGCGACACCTCCCCCCCCCGGAGGAAACCCACAGATCAAACTGTGGAGCTGCAGATTCCTGAGGGTCAAAAATCCTCATTGAGTGATGAGGAGGAGCTGATGATTACCTCTGAATGCCAGATTATTACCAATCTATTTTATTTGTCAGCCTAATCTGCATCTCCTGCCACGAAAGTCACTGAAACAATATTTTCTCCCTTTTATTTATTTTGGGTTTTTTCTCGTTTATATTTTATTATTTTGTGATTAATGGAGAAAGATCAAGATGTTACAATGCTATAATTCATTGTCTACAGTTGTTCTGCAGGTATTAGGAGCAGAAAAGTGTTTTTCTACCAGGTACAATTTTAAAACTGTTCGTTCGTATCTCCAGTACAGCTTGTAGCCTGCAGGTGGCGCTGTGACCGAGTGAGTGGAGGCTGTGAGGCGGTGACTCGTTCGCTGAAGTTCGTGCGCGCTCGGGCGGGCCGAACGATGATTGGACGGTGGAACGGGTCCATTTAGCACGAAGCTAATGCTACACAGCGGGGCTAATATAGGCTAACTCGATGCTAACTGACTGTAGGTCAGTGTTTCAGTGTTTCTGTATGTCTCCGTTACTCTCTGAAATAAGTTGCTCCGAGAAGAAAACAGTTAGAGGTCAGTAACGGGATCTGTTGCCGAGCTATAGCCTAGCCTCCAAGCTAACAAGCTAAAACGGCTCACGAGACGTCAAGTCGCCCCTAAATTATAAAAGTACGTCAATGATACGAGTGAATAACATATCAGGAGAAAGTTAGAAAACATTTCGCACCGCAACAGTGTTGATTAAGCGATTCAGACTCAAGCTGTTGTTTGCAACAGGCTATAAGTGTGTTTTAATGCCTTTCTGTCCCAGTTTATGTGACTTCCGGTCTCTCTGCCTCGAGCGGACTTCCGTGTAGGCCTCTCAGTCCTAAACAGGACGTTCCTGTTGGTGTTCTTGGCAAAGTTTGCAACTTTTTTGGAGGTATAACAGGGGTGAAGGGGAGAGTGTTGATTGTGTGTTTGCAATAGTCTGATAGTGTGTGAGAGGCAGAACTGAGGAGCTTCACTCATTCATTTATTTCAGCATCACATTGAGATCCTGCCCACCCCTCTGCAGCTCAGCTCGCCCTCCCAATTATCAAGTCTATTTTGGAATTTACTGGATCAGGTTAAATATTAAGAGGTCAGAGTGCCACGGCGAGCAGCTTCTGGCTTCAGTTCTTTAAGTCTAAAAGCAACACGGTCCGAGATCTCAGTGTTTACAGCTTTGAATGGATCAGGACCGCTCCAACAACTTGGCCTCTGTGCTATGTATGTTCGTGGGACGAAATGCTCAAATCATATCCAGTCCTGTTTTGTTCTCCACCTCCACTAAAACCTGTTTACCACATTCATTCATTCATACTGCTGAAGAAATGAAAATAAATGCATGTTTTTTAGCGTTTTTGACCGGAGGTTTCTCCGAGTTTCCTCCGGTCTCCAGCTGATGAACTCAAACGTGACGCCTGTGTTGTCGTCCTCGCTGCCAGAGCCGAAGGTGCCGTTCAGGAGGAAGCTGCAGGACGTGGAGGTCCAGGAGAAGACGTCGGCCATGCTGTCGTGCGAGGTGCCGCTCGTCGCCACGCGCACCGACTGGTTCATGGAGGAGACGCGCCTGCAGCAGAACTCCAAGTACCACATGGAGGAGGAGGGCACGCTGCGGCGCCTCACCATCCACAACGTCACCACCAACGACGACGGCGTGTACGTCTGCGAGATGGACGCGGGCAGCCGCACCGTGGCCGAGCTCACCGTCCTCGGTACGAACGCACACACATTAACCCTCGATTGGACACTTGAGCATATTTGGAAGCTTCCAGATCTGTCCAACTAATCAGCCGTGGTGCGAGCAGCCAACTGAAGAGGCTTCCTGTGACCTGGACGGATGTTTCCACTTCCAGGTAACATCACCAAGAAGCTCCCGCGCCGGACGGTGGTCCCCGTCAGCGACACGGTCATCTTCTGCGTGGAGCTGGAGCACCCGTGTCCCGACGCCTTCTGGACCAGGGACGGAGACAAGCTGAAGGAGGACGGCCGCGTGTCCGTGGGCTGCGTGCTGCGGCAGTACACGCTCACCATCAGGGACTGCCAGGCCCACGACTCCGGGGAGGTGGCGTTCGTGGCCGGCGACTGCAAGACGTCCACGCGGTTCACCGTCACAGGTGGGTGCGGTGTCGGGAGGGAGGGAGGGGCACCTGGAACAGAGACGCTTCGTCTTCGCCCCTTCATCACCATCTCACCATCTCGTTTGCTCCCCCAGCTGCCCGGAAACACCCTCCCGACCCCCCCATCGACGCCGTCGTGCGGAACAAGACGGACTCGGCCATCACCATCCAGTGGGCGCCCCCGGACAGCGACCGCCCCGTGCCCATCAAAGGCTACGTCGTGGAGCGCAGGAAGGTCGGCACGCAGACGTGGCAGCGCTGCAACGCCACGGAGACCATCGTGTCCCCCGAGATCACCGTCTGCAGCTTCAGCGAGGAGGCCAGCTACCAGTTCCGCGTCTCCGCCATGAACGACTTCGGCCAGAGTTCCTACCTGGAGGTTCCCGGGAGCTTCTACCTGGGTGAGCCCGGAGGAGGGAGGAGGTGTCCACGCGGCGTCCTGCCGCCTGGTGGTGCTGCGTGTCGCCGCGCTCTGTAACACGTCGCGTCTGTCTGCCCGTCAGAGCCCACCGCGGAGATCAGGAAGGCTCTGAGCAACTGCGCCTGCTTCTACGGCGACGAGTACTCGCTCTCCATCGGGCTGTCCGCCGTCTGCTCGGGCTTCTGGTCCATGAACGGACGCCTCCTCCGCAGCGGCTCCGACTACCTCATCACCAGGACGAAGACCACCCACACGCTGCTCATCCGGGTGGTCACCACCGAGATGAACGGCGCCGAGATCAAGTTTGTGGGCGGAGGCTCACAGAGCAGCTGCATCCTCACAGTGAAATGTACAAGAGTCACTTATCTAACCAGTAGTTAGAAGAACAACTTTTATTTTGAAACGCAATAGGATATCTGAATTTTAAACTTGCAGTATTACTTCCTGGTTTGCGTTACTCTGTGGCGCCCCCTGTGGGTGGGTCGCACCTCGCTCACTGATCCGTGTTAAAGCGCGTTTGCTGCTCCGTGATTTTGTCGGCTCCTCACTACAAGCGTCTATTTTTAGCTCCTCCGGTCAGGTTCACCAACAGATCGCGGGGCGTGGAGGTGGTGACCTGCAGCGCCCAGGACGCCGCTCAGCTCACCGCCGAGGTGTCCGATTACGACACGCAGGTCAGTGGAAACACGCCATTCATGCCTCGCATGCTCCCGTCATTCTGGTTATGTGACTTTGTGCGTGGGCAGGAAAACTTTGCAACGTCAAGGAACATAAAACACACAAAGCTCGTGTGTGTTTATTTATATTACCAGCTGTTTCCTGCCATCATTTGTGTCGTCCAACTAATACAATTACAATCACTGAATATCTTAAAAACAGGAATTCTGTGTCCTTGCAGACTTTTATGGGGAATTTTGTGAATTAATTGGTTATTTTTTTTGTCAGGTGGTTTGGATGAAAAACGGCCGTGAGGTGAAAATGGGAAAGAAGTACGAATATGTGATGACTGAGCGGAAAAGGATCCTGATCATCCACAATGTCACTGAGGAAGACGTCGGCGTCTACGAGTGCGTTTTAGGAGACGACAGGATGTCCGTGCAGCTCGCTCTTAAAGGTGAAACTGCTGTTCAGCGCGTGCCAGGTCTCTGTAATTTGATTTAATTCAATTTACACATTTATTTTCAACTCTTCACATCAGTGACGGGTCAAGGATCTGGTGTCAATAGCTGATTTAACTCAAGCATGCATTTTCATGCAAATCTGTTTTGAATTGACGTTTATTATCTTGTTCAGATGAACCGGCCAAGTTCCTGAACAAAGCCAGAGGTCCGATGGGTCTGACGTCGTCGCTGAAGGGCGACCTGGAGCTGAGCTGCGAGGTGTCTCCCGCCAGCGCCGCCGTGGTGTGGCGGCGAGACCAGGTGGAGATCACCGAGGACCAGAGGACCTCCTTCGTCTCCAAAGGCACTCAGAGGAAGCTCGTCATCAAAAACGCCAAGAAGAGCGACGAGGGCCACTACTCCTGCGAGACGG
Source organism: Malacoctenus triangulatus (assembly GCA_032274725.1). Taxonomy (NCBI): domain Eukaryota; kingdom Metazoa; phylum Chordata; class Actinopteri; order Blenniiformes; family Labrisomidae; genus Malacoctenus; species Malacoctenus triangulatus. The sequence goes on along the minus strand of JAUESE010000048.1, from coordinate 5,914,900 downwards.
CCGCCGACAAAGTCACATTCCAGGTCAAAATTAAAGGTGAGAGCGCGGCGGCGGCGGCACGCTCACGCCAGCGCCTGTGACGTCCGGGTGACCCTGGTTTTTCTTCTTCTCTGGCAGAAACTGCAGCTGCAGCAGCGTTCTCCAACAAGGAGTCGGTGCAGAAGGAGGTGAAGGTGGCGCTCTCCCAGAGGGCGTCTCTGAGCTGCAGCGTGTCCGACAGCAAGACCGAGGTCAGGTGGTACAAAGACGGCAAGCTGCTGACCTCCAGCCGCAGCGTCTACTCGGAGGTGAAGGGAAACGCTCGGCTGCTGGTGGTGGAGAAGGTGGAGAGCGGCGACGCCGGGGAGTACGTGTGCGAGGCCGGCGGAGAGAAGCTCGTCTTCAAGCTGTCTGTGTCAGGTAGGAGCGCCGGCGCCGGGAGGGCGGGGCCAAACTGACAGGAAGGAACTCATCAGTCTCACAAAGTTAGTTTCACAGTAAAAGTTACAGGGAAATTGTTTAAAACAAAGGTAAAACAGTTATTAAGCTGCAGAGCTGCTGTCTCTCTGTCTGGCTCATTAGGCACACAAATGATAATATTTGCATGTTTACCTAAACTGCAGATTTTAGATTGTTACACGTCTATAACATGAGTCGATTAGGTTTGTATTGTGTTTTTTCCAACGCTAATTTGGCAGCATTTCCTCCTCACAGCAGCATCACAGATCCAGTCCTCGTTCTCCAACAAGGAGTCGGTGCAGAAGGAGGTGAAGGCGTCTCTGTCCCAGAGAGCGTCACTGAGCTGCGAGGTTTCAGACGTGAAGACCGAAGTGAAGTGGTACAAAGACGGCAAGCTGCTGACCTCCAGCAAGACGCTTCACACCGAGTCCAAGGGGAGGAGTCGTCA
>JAUESE010000048.1:5846389-5865436 GCA_032274725.1 Malacoctenus triangulatus | reverse complement strand
CCCCCCCACACACACACACACACACACACACACACACACACACACACACACACACACACACACACACACACATACACCACCCCCACCACCTCTCTCCTCGTCCTCTCCCCACAATCAATACTGTTCCACATTACATATACATCAGCTCAGAGTGCAATATCGCTTGCTCTCAACCTGCGGCCTAATTAAAAAGATAAGCGGCTTCGTTTGAAGCCGCTTTAACAGGCCGCCGCCTTGTTTCTAGCCCTGAATGTTGAGGAGAATCATGACTTTGCCTGAGATTCCTCTCAGGTTTGTCCTGATCTGCCGTGACACAACGAAGGGGTTCCAAAACGTGGATGCTGACTCTCCAGGACCCTCGCCGGCCACCCTGGTTCGCCTCGAACCGCTTCATTGTGTGTTACTCGTCACTGAGTTAGGCCACGCCTCTCTTGACTTGTCGTGAATGAAAAGACTTTGGTGAGTTTGACTCGCTTTCTCTCCGCCAGCTTGATTAGAGCGTTAATGTTGTGCCAAGATTCATCTGTGCCAGTCTGTGATAAGCTCACAGACGAGGAATAAAGGAGATATTGTTGTTAATAGTAGTGAAGGCACGGCAGTACTGGATATTGTACTTGTATTACAGGTCAAAACTGCGATTCTGGAAAGCAAAAGTACTATCTGAGCCAGAATGTGCGCTGAAATGACACATATCTCTATTTCTGATTATCGGGGGGATGAACTCCCCTGTTGTCCTGGATCACACACCCCTTCATGATTACCACTTCTGAGTCGAACAAAGAGGTTTTTCACAGTCTTTTTTTTTTGCTTGAATCCTTCACATATTTTTTGCTTTTTTGGGGGTGTAAGGAATAATTACAATGTCACAGGCCTGGAAGTGTGAATGCAGGCTTTTTGTGCTAATTTCAAATGATTATGTAAGGTGGTTTTTTACCAATTTGATGACAAGCAATTATCAGGATTTTTCATCAAAATCCAAATCCATTAACAATGTAACAAAGTGAAGGATTATAGGCGGATGTGTAGGTGGGTGAGTCAGTCTATCTGCCAGTTAAATCACTCCCTCTTAAAAGCTTTAACTGTCATAGAAATGCTGGCCTCGGCTGGCGTTATTTTCCAGCTTATTTTCAATGCTAATGTCGTCGCTCTCAGGTGCTCTGCCGCGTGTTGTCAAGCGTCTGTCTTGACCAGGGGGAGGGGGGAGCTGATTAAATTATGAAATGACAAGAAAAAAAAAGAAAGAAACAAAACAGAAAGGAGAGATTTCTGTAAAGTGAAGATTTCTGTAAAGTGAAGATTTCTTCAGCGCTCTCTTGGCCTCGGTGGAAAGGTTTCGTGTGACGTTTAAAGGCTTTCTGACGAAGGTTTCTTTGTCGGCGCGCGGTGGATTTGGAAACTCACGGTCAGTCAGACAACAGAGGTGAGGGTGGAGGGAGGCGGAGCGGCCTGTAGGCGGCGAGGAAGGAGGATGTCATTTAGCAGGCGCAGTGGTGACTTCTCTTCTCTTCGTGTCTTGGTGGGACTTGAAGGAAAAAACTTCGATTTAACTTCTCATCTCTGCTTGTAATCCTCCAGTGATCTGATTGTGTTTCTACAGCGGAGAGCTTTAAAATAGAAACAAGTAAAAACGTCCCCCGAAACAAACCAATACAAAGAAACCCTGAAACGAACAACATCAGGTGGAAGGAGAAAAACGTCGTGTCCCGAGTCCTCGTGATTTGGTGTGTAGTTTTAGTACAAGAAAGTCCAGCAAAACAAGGCTACACATGTAAATACATTGGAAATGACAGGGATAACACACACATACACACGTATACGGGCACAAACACACACAGAAATGCACTCAAAAACGCAGGCATGCACATTTTCCAGCACTGTGTTTGTAGCCTCCTGTCCTCCTGTCTTATCACCAGCCCAGTGCTCAAACAAGCACACACACACACACGCGCGCACACACACACGCACGCACACATACACACACACACACACACACACACACACAGCTTCTCTCTCTCTACTGTCGGCTGGCATGAGACCAAGTCCTGCATAATGGCTCTGCCAAGACAGATATGTTCACCAGTTAACTGGCTGCTGCCATCACCAGCCGCCTCCATAAGCCACACACACACACACACACACACACACACACACACACACACACACACACACACACACACACACACACACACACAGTGAAGCGAGTTGGGATTCTCTCTGGTGTAGCATAACTGTGTTGTTTAAATTCAACACACTGTTACTGCAGAGTGAGTGTGCAGACTTCCACCTCTGTTATGCGATAGTCTCTCTCTGCACAGCAGATTCCACACAGCATTTGGTCGCTCATTTAACTGATAAACACAGTGTAGCAGGACACAAGCCAAGTTTTGTCCTTTTGCCCTCAACGTGGGAAACTTTGGGACTGAACAGAGACGGAGAGCGAGAACCAGCACTTCTGAGTTTATGTTAGTTTAATTTTAACAGTAAAGGAAATCATTCAGACGTATTGGTGACGCAGAAACATCCGAACAAACGATTATCTTTTTCACATCTTGCAAACTCTCGTTTGTCCTCTTTTTGCTTTTTCTTCAAGACGCTCCCGAGCCACCATAAACCTCGCAACAGCTCAATCTACTTTCTCTCTTTCTATTTTCTATCGTGCACTGTGTAAATTTTTTTTCCTCACAATTTTAGGTGTTACCATACAGTACCTGAAGTGTGATAAACAAAGCTTCCTTGGGTTGAGTCTCCAGGCCCGAGTGTAAAGGGAACGTCGTCGGGCTGAGTTATCGCTCCGGCTGCAGACGCTGCGATGCTGACACCTCTGATGACACTTCTATAGCGTCTCGATACAATCATAAACTGTCTGCAAGTTGCTGCCCGGGTCGCATCGATATTCTGCCCAGCAGACGTTTTGGAGGTGAGCGGGTCGGGGTGGAACTGCCTCCGCGCTACATAAACTTCCCCTTTAACGCCTTCGGATCAAACCTGTTAAATGAGGTCGTCCGCTGGGTCGCCTTTGCGTCTTCGCCACCAGGCTGCACGGACGCAGAGGCAGATTTTCCCTGAGGGGTCACGGATCAGGAGACACGGGCACCGTCGCCCCCCCCCCCCTCAGAGATGGGCGGGCTCTACCGGCCGCGGCGGCCGACTGGCGTTTTGCCGGATCCTGACGGACACAGTGTGTTATTTGCACCGACAAGCGGAACAAATGTCGGTAATGAGGTCACCTTGGGCTCCAGGTCTGCATCCGACTTTCAGACCTGATCTCTCGCTCTCTAGCACACACACACACACACACACACACACACACACACACACACACACACACACACACACACACTCATACACGCACGCACGCACGCACACACACACACACACGTTTTCAGAGTGGAGGAGAGACATAAAGGAGTCAAACAGATTTTTTTGTGTTTTTAGTCTTATTCAAAACATACAATAAAGGAAAATAAGACCATCAGTTAAACAATTAAAGAAGCAGCACAATTTTTTGTTGGTGCAACTTTTTTATTAGACCCTGCACATGCATTGATTTAGTTTCTTTGACTGATTAAGACATTGAATTGATTGATCTGTTCAGCGTTTGTCTCCTGGTTTCATGGATTCTTGCATGTGGGTCCGTCCGGTGTCAGGTGCTCGTTTTTCGCGCTCCTCCGTGTTGTTTCTTCCAGCCGATACGCACTCGTGTTCGTCTTTCCAGTCGCAATGCATGCATTGGGTTTGTGCATCCGTGTGTTCAAACCACCGTGTATTCACGATTGTGTGTGCGTGCACGTGAGACAAAGCAGACCTCATGCGCGGAGCTCAGTGTCAGATCACATAAGAGGACTCGCTCGCCGAAGGGCAGATTGAAAGCAGAAGCTTCTGAGGAATCAAACGGCGGCTCGCTCGGAGAAAAAGGAGCGGAGGAGAGGGAATAACCTCGGATAATTCCTGCTGAAATAACAAGCGTTTACATTCCCACAAAACATGGATCTGTCATACGATTGAGACGGTAATGAATGCTGCCTTCTCAATCAAGGTGCAAATTCTTTAAGCCTGCCTGAGTCTTTGAGTCGGAGACCTTTTTGGAAACTCTGTGGGAGGTAGATTGAATTAAATACGCAGCAAGTGTCTGATGCAACATCCTCAAATTATCAAAATCAAGGCATTTATACATGGCATACCTATTTTTAACACTTTTTTTAAGATTGTTGTCTTTGTATCTCGCAGTTTGCAGATGTTTAGCAATAAAACTGAATGAAACATGGTTTTATTCAACCAATCCGGTTTCCTAAAACCTGCATGTGAGTCTACCTCACTGTGTTTGCTCAGTGACGGACTGCAGACCGTCTTCGCCCAATATCAGGAAGTCCAGCACCCCACTCGTAACGTTGACTCTCACCTCCATGAAGGAGTGGGCAGTGAGGAGCTCTTACTTTGAAAAGACGTGGTGATTTTCGCAGTTAAATGGAGTATAAATGAGCTTTAAGTTCTTCTATACATGTTTGACTCCTGACAGCCTCCACCTGCATCTCTGTCTTCCCTCACCATTAAAAAGTGTCTTATTGAAGTGAACTCCTTCATCCCTGCTACTTGTTGACACCTAATACCTCAGAAATTGCTTTCCCTGGTAGGTTAAAGCCGGGTATTGGACACATTGTCGACTCAAGTGAGGAGGAGGAGGGGGAATATCTTCCTCTTATCCTCTGAATCAGTCCCACCGATGGAGTTTCTGAGTGGGCGCTGGCAGTCTAATGCCAGTTTGCCCACCAGTCACATCCTTGCCTTTTTTCTCCCCTCCCCCTTCCTAAAATGTGCAGGTGTGGCAAAAAAAAACGAAGCTTTTTGCAGTCTCCTCCGTGCTGGAGGCTGGCCCTTTATTTACAATCTAAACTCCATCACTCAGGCTCCTGAGGGGAACTGCTGGCAACAGCCTTCCTCTTCTTCTTGTACGTTTCCATTCACAGTCATCTGGCATCTCTCCAAATAAGCCATCCGCACTCGGCGAGAGTTTATTAATTTCGCTTTTTCTATTGTCATTAATAATGTAATTGGTGAGGGTTGGAATTGGTCGAGATAAACCGACAAAAAGCTGGTTCATTTTTGAGCATCCGCTCCACTGTGTTTCTTCTCCCACCTCGGTTGTAATTAGGAGCCCCAGGACAAGGCTCCTTGTTCGTCAAGGATAACGTCTCAATGTGGACGGCTTCTTATCGGGGATTTACCCATCAGGCCGCCGTCCCCTTCGGTGATGTTGATAGCAGGATACACGCACTGGCCGCTGCCGCCCCGCTCGCTGCGTTTGTCTGATGTGGCCTTCGCCGTGAAGGTCAGCGAGTGTGTTTGTTGGAGGCGTTAAAAGCGACCGAAGTTTTTTAAGTTCTTTTCTGAAAGACTTTAACAGCTCCGAAATCTGTTCGCCGGCCACGCGCTGAAGGCACATCTGTGGCATCGTATCTGTCAGCAGAGTGGTATCGCCGAGCATCAGCTGTCGGGCTGATAAGACCCTCCGGCTTATAGGAAGACGATTGTGATCGTGAAATCTAAAGAACTGCGGTAAAACTCCAGCAAATATACGTCGCCGTGCGTCAAACTGCTTGAGTTTTTCATTCGTACAGTCCTCTTGCTCAGACTCTCAACCAACGAAAGCAAGCCGAGCAGGCTGAGCGTTGAAACCTGGGCGTGGAATGTTCACCCCGTACTTCGTCGAGTCCCGGATTCCAGTGTCTGTGAGGTCACGCTCCCCCCTCTCTCTCTCTCTCTCTCTCTCTCTCTCTCGGGGCTCTTAGGTAAAGATGCCTACACACTCCAATGAGCTCGTGTCACTTCAGATAAAAGCACTTCCCGACTGACGCGAACGCAGCGGGTCTATGATCTGTGCTCGCTGGTTTTCCTCCCGGGACGTTACGTCGACTGAGTGACATCAGAGTGAAACAGACCGTTCATGTTCACGTGTCGGCTGCTCAGGAGTCGCGTACGCGTTCCAAAGAATATGGAGAAAGTCTTGTTCAGAGTGATTCTGGACGTCTTTGGAGTTTGAGTTGTCGGTCTGCTGATGAATGTTTCAAAACAATGAAAAAAAAAACAGATTTCGGCAACTTTTTCAGGGTAATCCTTCAACATGTTTGGATTTTGGACTCATTTGTTGTCAGATTTTGTTCTTACAAGTTCTATAAACATGCTTCATCTTGTAACCAACAACTGTTTCTTATCATCCAGTCTTACAAGGGTTCTCTTCTGAATTTGTGTTAAGTTTTTGATATGAGTAGCGTTCTAATTAAGTACAACTGTCACTTTTTGTGCGCACTTTTCACACACACACGAGGATTCAAATTCAAAGCGATTGTATGTTTTCAAAAATAGCTTCACAAACCAGAAACGTGTATCTGGTGTGAATTTGCAGTTCTAACAAGCGAACGCATCAAATTCACCAAACAGAGCAGAATATTTGATTGCGTCTGAGCGGCTGAGGTTGGCTTGAACAGATATTTTTGAGCTCTCTGATCTCTCGGCGCTCGATTCCTCTTTAATACCTTCAGAGCATTCAGAAAAAAAAAAACAGCAACGCCGCCATCTTTTTTTTTTTTTTTCTTGTTTCCGCTGTTTGTGCCAGGGTCACTGCTGCTGCATGCTCCACTAATATTTCCAACACAAAAGCTAACGTTTCTTGTTTTTTTTTCTTTTTTGTCATGGCTTCAAGTCAATACACATCCAACAGAAGCAGCCACAGCGTGAACAAGATGAGCAACCTCGAGCGTCCGCGCTCTTACAAATAGATTGCTGCAGAAGCGAGATGAGGAGGCGGGAAAAACGATTGAAAGCTCAAGGTTTCCTCCGCCAGCGCTCGGACCGCCTGTCCTCCCTCCAGTGATAATGGAGGATATTTTCTCTAAAGTGGAATTTGAGCAGAGGAGAGGCCTCCGTTGGTCCCCACCCACCCTACCCCCTATGCCCCCCCACCTCACCGAGAGCCCACATCGACCCCCTCCCACCCACCCACCCCCCCGCTTGCCGCCTGCCTGCCAAGCTGCCTGGCCTTGGTTGCAGCGCGACGCCAGCGGGGCTGCAGAGGACCGAAGACGCATAAAGCCTCCTTAATGCATGTAACAGCATTAGATATAAGATTGGCAGATTGAGAAGAGAAAAGATGGAGAAGGCATTTCATTACTTCACATCTGTAGCTAAAAAAAGCGCTCTTAACATCTAATCACTGCCAAGGGGTTAAGGAAATTCTGAAAAATTCACAAGGTTCACTGTTTTATTCTCTTTATTGCGTGTTCCTCTCGAGTAATCTCCATTGCCAACAAAGACGCGTTATCAAAAAGCTTGATTTATGCATACATGCATTATATGTGCAAGGCGAAAGCGTGGACTCGCCCAATGAAGTGCCTTCGAGTGGCAATTTAAAGCACATAAGACAGTTTTTTTTTATCTCTCTGACATCCATGAGATGCACCGGCTTCAGCACTGTGGCGAACACTTACAGGCAGAAGGCCTCTTCAAGAGTCCGCACAACATACGTGTGCATTAATGCCCTGATTGAAGCAAACAGTGTAAAAGCAAAGCAAGATGGAGGAAAAAAGGAACGTCTTACAGTGAATGTGCTGCCAGGTGATGCTGTCGCCTGGCTTTTAGGCTTTTAAAACGGCAGATATTTCCTCATTGTGTAGTGCAGGATAACGTGATTACCTCCCTGAGACTTCTTTTAATTGTTTTTTCGAGGAAAATATATAATCTGCAGTCACAAACCAGCAAGCACAGAAACCACACGACCTCGTTGAGCGGCCGCGGTTCTCCAGCCCCTCCGACGCGCTCCCACTTTGGTGTGATTACGCAAACCGAACCACAAACCTGGAGCACCTGGTGATCAGACGGCAGCGGGGGGGCCGCCTGGCCAGCAGCGCGCCCGCTCCGTCTCCACCGTGCCCCCCCCCTCCACCTCCAACCCCCCCAGTCAGCACGGAAGATGAGTCATATGTTCGGTAAAGGTCATCCATCAGAGCAAGCGAGCAGGACAGGAGGGGCTGGCGGGGAAGGAGGGGGAGGCGATGGAAGGGAGGCAGGGGAGTGATGGAGGAGGGAGGCTCTAAGTGTTGCCTTTCCATGTCAGTTCTCGTGTCGGGAGCAGTAAGTGGACTCCTCTTCTTCTGCTGCCCTCGCCTCGCGCTCCCACACGCCGCTCCCTCCCCGCTGCTCTGCCAACGCAGCGCCATTTTTCCCCCCAAAGCATTAACATTTAGGACTCCGGGTTACACAATTTGGTTGATTTATTACCGTGCGTCACGGTAACAGCATTTCCAACCGGCTGCAATGTAATTACTGGAAATGAAATGGTGGTGTAAGGAATTACTAAGAGGAATAAAACAATTACGGTAGTTTTTCATTACATAAAAGTTGTAAACAAAAGAAGTAGAGTTTGTGTTGAAAAAAAAACCAAGAATGAAACGTGTGATTTCAGTGTGTTGAAGGATCAAGGATCTACTTTTTGATTGCAAATGAAACAGATTTTAACAACAATGCCTCTAAACTTTCTTCAGTTTGTTTTCCTTTCGGATCGTGATGGTTGAAGTCATGATGACGGCTTCTCACTAACCTCTACAGGCTGTGAAACCGAATCGCCAAATTTCAAAGAAGATTATTTTTTTGTTTTCTTCAACAAGAAAAATAACAATGCGACCGGTCACCTGCTTGACAACAAGAAATGCGTAAATTTTCATGCGTGCCACAATCTACAAGGTCTGAAACCCATTAAATCCAAATAGATAGCAGGTGATGTATTTGGTTGAATATATTCTAGTGTGGAACATGTGACTATATATGTTGTTACCAAACATACAATGTTGTTTTTGGCTTCATATCTGACATTGGACGCTATTTATGAGAAATCAAGGTCAAGATGAGGACAAAAGGGGGCATGGTAATCAAAGGTGTGTGTGTGTGTGCACGGAAGTGTGTGTGGTCAGTTGAAGAGCTCCTGTGTGTGTGTGTGTTTGTGTGTGAGACAGAGAAAGGTATTTGTCAATCCTTTCTGTCAGTCCAGCCTGATTGTCTGCTGAAGTAGCTCGATAGCCTGTGGAAACAGAGTGTTGCAGAAGGAACTGATGCTGTCTGGAGCTTCTCCGTTTAAGCAGAGAGTCCAGGATGCCCCATTATGTGGTTTCAGAAGCCCTCCAGAGAGCGTTTTGTCCTCTGTAAAAACCACACAGTAATTACTCATTTGTAGGCATTCTGCAGACCAACAAAACGAGGTCTGGGTGAAGGATTGAAGGCTCATGCCGGCTCAGCTGGTGTTTTTCAGTGACCCACAGCTGGCACAACGCAGGCGTGATCAAAAACGTCAGCTTCTGTCTAAGCGAGAAACTGCAACAGATTTGGCAGCCATCTTTAAACCGAGTAATTTCCTCTTTACCACCGTGTTCCTGACTCTGTCTACATGGATGCAGAGGACGACGAAGTCACGATGTGTCAAACACTGTGAACAGGCCAATCTGTAGTTAGCACAAAGGGTCCCAGAATGCATCTGGATAATTAGGTTTTCTCTGGTTCGTCGCTACACAAACAGGCTTTTTGCACAATGTTTGAGCAGATTTTGTTCCACTGTAGTAGTTTTACTCATAATACTCCCCCCCCCCCCATGCCCCCCTTTCCAATGGCTCCGATAGTCTTCTTTAAATTTTAGACGCCTCATTCAGGTTTTTAAAATGTACGACTCTTAATTCTGAGAACCCCTCAACTGGCAAATGCTCAGGCACTTCTTGTCATTCCTGTTGCCCCCCCCCTAAAGAGGTCCCGGACCCCCAGGCTGCACCATCCCCACACCACTGTTGTTTTTTTGTGCCTGATCGATGACATCCTCACCAAGTGTTGCTCAAGACCTACTATTATCTGACATCAGTCTTGACCAAAAAAAGCCAGAAAAACTCGCTTCGAATCCTCGTTTTTTGTTGAAACTGTAACTGACACGCGACAAACACTAATATTTACTCCAACTGCCTGTTGTGTGTCGACCCGTCTGACAGGGAGCTCCACCCCCCCCCCCTCCGTCTGAGAACGTGGAGTCGTTACCTTTCCTGCCCCCTCTCCCGCCCACCTCGCCTGGTTGAAACCTGGCAGCAGCCTTGATAGATGGCAGCCTTATCTGCAGCTCTGCCAAGCGATCGTCATCTGCCACTTATCAGCTCCTATAAGCACTCCCCAAAAACACTCCGCTCCGGGCGCAGACGAGGGCTGAGGGAAGATAATAAGAAAGGAGGTGGCAGGAAGACACGAGTGAGAAAAAAGAAGGGAGGGAGGAGAGAGTTTGGGGGGGGAGTAAGAATGGTCAGAGACGAGAAGGGGAGGAGGGGAAGAGATGACATGTGAAGGAAGCTGCTGCACGGAGATCAAACCCGATGGAGGGAACGATCCAGGCGGGGCGAGGAGGAGGATGAGAGAGTTTCGACACGATACCGCGTGAAATCTCTGAGTTCCCCAAAAGTTTGGGATCGGGTACAAGTAGGCCAAGTAGTTGTCAAGTACAGTTTGCTCAGTCCGCTTCCTGGAGGGGGAGTAAAAAGTTGCGTCAGTACCCAGCGGAACGCGTATCTCTGACCCAGTTGATCAGTACGTGTTTAGTTTGGATGGAGTTCGTTTTACTGACATTTTCACCAAATGTTTCTCGAGGCTTGCCCTTCACGCTTTGAGTAGATACTATAATCTGCATGTGTCTCACAAGTAGGGACCAGAATTGACGTGTTTTGGTCCAGAGGACCATGAAAACAGTTCTCGTGTGATGTTTTTGAGGCTTGTCTTTCATATGGATCATCTTACTGTCCTCATGAGCCATGGTGATGTGTTCCACGCATTGAAATGAAGTACATGAGGAAGACTTGCAGACTTTTTGTTCTGTGCAGCACCAAAAGACTCCCACAAGCACCAAAATCTGCAGTTCGTCTGTAGTAGCACAGGTTATGTGTGAGACTTTATATACAGCAATATCACGACAAACGTGTTCTTGAAGTGAAGCGGGTTTTGCGAGACAAAATTTGGCTTCGGTGAAATTCGTTTCTTTTTTTTCCCCCCACAACCGAGTGGTGGAGACGAGGACATTATAATGCTGACTCCAACAGCAGAGTGAGACGGAGCGGCAGATGAGAAGCAGGTGAGGGGGGGAAACAAAAGAGCAGACGCTGGAGGCACAATTTGCACAAAACTCAGTTTGTCATCAAATTTTTTGGAGCCAGGACAGGGTTTTATTTCATTCTTTTTCCCTCCCTCATACTGGAGGTCAGTTCCATTTGTGGGGAATTGGGTTTTATGACTCAATACTCAATTTCTCAAAGGTCACCTCCACTTTGGGAATATTAGTTTTTGTGACGATTCCCGCCTCAGAAAGAAAAACCTCTTCCACAGGCTCTGTGCAGCTGCGTGGAAGCCGGAGCGCGGACAGAAAAGCCCGTTTCTGTGGGTTTATCTTTCACAGTGTGACAGTGGCGAGCTGCTAATGAGCGCTTGTTATTGGAATATGGTTTCCTGCCTCAGTGCAGCGAGGCGTCGGTTGATGCGAGGTCATTAATTGTTGTGGGTGGTCGGGATGTGTTTTCCTGCCGGGGTCCCCGGTGTCATATCAGCTTAATGAATTGTTTATGTAAACTAACAGGGGTGTTTAATACCTGCCTTTTAAAAACGTGAATGAATCAAATGGAGCAGAAGCGCCGAGCGAAATGTCATCAATTAACGCGGCGAACGGCGCGCCGCCCAAACCGGGGGAAACAAACACGCCGTGGGCGGCCGGTAAACGTGTCGGGATGGAGCGCCGGTTCCAACCCAAACACACACACACACAAAATAAAATAAAAGCGCTTTGGGGCGCAGTGAACTGGCCGGCAGGTTCAAGGAGCGACGCAGGCGGCGATGTTACATCACGCAAGGTCAGATGGTGAAATGTCGGCTTTCATGTGCTCCCAGTTAATGACACACAACTACAGTGATCTAAAGCCTGCACTGATGGCTAATTATAAAAGCTGAAACTATGATAAAAAAAATCACCCGAGCTTCCATTTGTTTTGAAATGCATCTGTAAACTACATGTTTTTGATGCAGCGACTGGAGTGTCTGTTCACATTACTAGTTTGTCGAGTTACCTGATCTTATATGAGAATATGCTTCATGTTTTTTTCTTCAATGTAATACTTAAATCATCTGCAACTGACAGGAAGTTATCTTATTAAAAAATGGTAACTTTGAGATTTCTCGTGAGGATTCAGGTGTGTTCTTTTGATTTTTACAGTGTGTTTCTGTGCGCTCATCTTTGTGTGCAGGTTCCTCACTTCACCGTTTACACTTCCTGTCCATTCGGCCTTCGTGTTCTTCGAGTTTTATTGCGTAATTGTGTTCTCTTGTGGATCCCTGCTGCCCCAGTGTCAGTGAGCCTTCCTGGTTTTATTTTGAAGGTGTTCCTGGTCACACTGTGACCTTTTTGGCTGACCCACAGCCGAAACCACATTTTTTCCCCTCGAGCTTGCTGGATTTAGTCTCCAGTGCTCGGTGTGGTGAACTGTACTCGAGTGTCTCGCTGGTGTGAGAGGGCGGCGGGTAAGCAAGCTGAAAAAGAAGCTGAAAAAGAAGCTGTGTGAGACATTAGTGAAGCTGGCCGGTCAGTGAGCTGCTGCTGCTGCTGCTGCTGCTGCTGCTGCTGCTGCTGCTGCTGCTGCTGCTGATTGATCGTCAGCAGTGATGGCAGCTCTGGTGTGAGTTTTAGTGCCCCACAGACTCCATTTTTTACCACTTTTTGTTGTCTCTGTTATTTGTGTCTTTTTCCAGCCCTTCTTCTCTCTCTCTCTCTCTCTCTCTCATTTTTCTTTCTTCCTGGCCTCCTCCCTCTCTCCCTCACCCACTCTTTATCTGTCTCTTTCACTCTTCCTCCCACCTCTCATCGCATCCCTCCCCCCCAATCTGTCTATCACCTCTCTCCACGTCTCTCTGAGTCCACACATCTTCCCATCCCCCCCCCCCCCCCCCCCCTCCTCCTCAATGGTCTTCCGTCCCCCAGGTGGCCCTTTGGATGCCATTTCGGCCCCCTGCTTTTGAATTTAATTACACGTGGCATTGTTTTCACGGACCCCCCGCCACCCCCCCGCCCTCCTCTGCCCGGCACACACGTTCACACAGCACACTGCTGCCGGTTCGCGCTGCCGCTCTCCAGATTACTGCAGGCAATAACACCCGGAGTTTGGGGAGTCGGGGGTGGCAGGGATCAACAAGGAACAGATTGAAGGCTGAAAAGTTGATATCGGAAATCAAATTAATGCAAGTGAGAGTGAAACCATATCTAATTAAGACCATTTTGACAAAATGACAAGCAAATCGCTCCTGACAGAAAACAGCCTGACTTGTGGTGTGATGATCGGGAGGTGAAGAGTTTCTATCCGATAGTCTGAAAAGAGCCGCGCTAAAGATTCACAGACAAAGCTGCTTATCAGACTTGATGATTTTATAACTGGAGGTTTTAGCTCATAAAATATTTGTGTTCATTTTTTGCTTTGTTCAAACTTTAGGATGAATTTCATTGATGTCCTTTTTAAGTTTAAGCTCTCAAAATGAGAATAAGACATTTTCTACAGTCTGGAGCAGACAAGGCAAACTGTCAAGTGCTTTTATTTTGAAGGCTCTTTGTTTTTGTGTGTTAGTAAGAGTGTGTCTGTGTGTTTTTTGGAAGTTTACTTTGTCCTTGTTCGATCTCTTTTGTTCGATCACTAATTGTAATTAAAAACAGTGATTATTCCACGTTAGAAGAGCTCAGAGAGCTTTTTCAGCGAGCTTTTGCAATGTTTTTGCAACAAAATAAAAACACCTGTGCTTTTATTTTTTAATTCGTCAAAACAAACACATTTTAACTTTTTTTTTTTAGTTAGCGACCTTTTTTTTGTGCCTCTTTTTTGTCATTAGTCGCAGCATTTTTCCCTGCGTCCGCCTTTTTTTATTATCTGCAGGACTTTAAATGATGGTCGGGAGCGTCGGAGCAGATCTTGCAAAAGCGCGAGGAAAAAGAAAAACAGTGAGCGATCCGTTTTAATTTGCCCAGGGATCGTCGCTTCCATGATCAACTAACGTGATTACGTCCCTGTACTGTGTCACAGCAGTGATGGCGCTGCAAAGCCTTCGCTTTTTGAGGGATGGCTGTTGTTTTCTTCTCATTATACGGCCACTGAAATGTACCCGGGAGGGTGAGTGAGAGGTATTGTAGGGTGGGGTTGGGGGGGGAGGTGGGGGGGGTTAGGGTGGTTAGTGGTTGAAATAACGACCCCTCGGTGCCGCAAAAAAGCATCCATTCTGTGGGTCCAGGACTTGTGGAGCCAGCTCGGGCCTTTCCCTTTTGTCAACAGTGAAAAATGAAGCATTTCTGAATCCACGGCACTCGCTGTGCTCCCCTCTAGGCGCCTCAGATACATTGAGTTAACATAAAGCAAAATTCAGGACGGGGGTGGCACCGGTGACAAATGAAGCGCCTCCGTGTGTTTTGGAGGGAAAATAAAGGGGGCCCCCTTTGTAGGAATGAGATTTGGTCCATGTTACTTCCTTCAGGCCCAATTTTCTTCCCTTCAGTCCAAATGTATGTGAGAGTCACAATGGAAGATGGAATATTCTTGAAATGGAAGAAAGAAAAAGAGGAGAATAATCTCAGTATGGATCATTTCCCTTCAGCTTGCTCTCGATCTGCAGTCCATCGCCGCTTTGTTCCCATTTGATCACATTACAGCTTATTTTCACGCCGCGCCGCCTGTCGGGCCGAGAGCGAAGTCGCCAGTCGGTCTGATCACGACACCTGGCCCGCCGCAGCCTCCCTAAAAATGGATCCAATTTGGGTTTTTTCGGAGAGAAAAGCTCGCCGGGGTACAATGAGGCACCTCGGCGCGCCGCTCTCGCCCGACTCGGACTCATTTGTAGTCTGCGGGAGAGGGGAAAAAAAAAGGGAGTGGATGGTCTCGGTAGCTCTTGGCTACGTTTACGGTGAGGCCGCAGCGCCGCGGCGTTGGGAGGTCCAAAGACTTGTCGGCTAATTAGAGGGCGCTCGCCGCCGCCTGTGATGTAGTTACGAACGCTGGCCGCCGCGCAACTCACTCCGGGGAACCAGAGCCGAGTCGCCGGCGAGCGTTCTGATTCCCTCCCAACCAAAGCCATGCCGAGCGCTTTCATGTCGGTTTGTTTGTGTGCACCAGGCCTTTTGCTCTAATTCTGTAACAGGACTGAACTACACGTGTGTCTTTAGGTGTGTTTTCTGCCTGTTTGAGTGTGTGTGGTGGTGGTGGGGGGGTCTCAATTAGGCTTTACTGCAGATGCAACTCAAATAGGTTTTGCCTCACCAATTACCGACGGCACTTTAGGCAACAAAGTGTCTCATTGTTCCTTCCAGTCTGGGCCCAGAGTTGCCGAGTGTTTACCATCTCCGCCCGCGTTTCCTTTCGGCTTAATTAATTCCTTCAAACATTGCAGGCGAATCGACGCCGAAAATCAGAGGAGAGGAAACAGAGAGCCCAACAAAAGGACTGATGACAACCGGCTGGTTGGAACTTTACTGACATTTTCCTGTGATGTGACCCTTTATGTACCTCAAGAGTGGTGCTCAGACAGAGTTGGACCGAGAATCGATGAAGATTCAAGTCTTTCTGTTTTTATAAGATGAAAACTCCCATTTCCTACAACTAGGATCAGTTCAAAGCTGTATTTTCCAAGAGTATATCTAATATTTGATCACCTGCGTCAGTATTGTTTTCTCCAGCCTGACCCATTCAAGTATTCATGTAGTGGAGCTCCTACAAACATTTTTACTCGTCATGGTCGAGTCTGAAGAACCCCACCAGGAGGGAACCGGCGTCTCCGTCGGCCACTTGTTACGCTTTAAACCTGGAGCCTATTGAGATGAAGAGAAGAACGGGCGCTGCTGACAAACCAATTCTGCCACTTCAGACTCTATTTCTCTCTGAAAGGAGTCTGCTGGCCGCTGACAGCGCGATTAAGACGCGTCGGCCCACTTGGCCGTCGCGGGCGAGGCGCTCGCACGTCTTTGTTCGGGGTGCTGGGACGCGGACCACCACGCTGACACTTCACTGCGGCTTTATTTCAGTGCGAGGATCACGGATTAGTATGTTTCTCAAAATAAACTACATCCCATGATCACATATTGCAGACGAAAGGAACACAAACTCTCTGAATGTGCTCAGCGCAGCCTCGCAGTGCTGCGAGTCTTATTCCTAATTGATTGAAAGACTTTGAGTGCCAACTGAAGTTTGCCGTCTCCCAACGACGTCCTGAAGAGCTCCTCTTTCAGACTCTGTTGTTTCGGGTCAAGATGTGCGGTTTTCAAAGCGTGGCATGAATTGACCAATGAATCGCTCGCGGACAGGCCGAAAGACTAATTAACAAAAAAAAAAGCTGTTGGTGAATTTGGGCGAGCGTGGCGGAGTCAAGGCTCGCTTGTTTGCATATCCTTCATCTGCCTGGTGTGTCCACAAAAGAGACGCGCTCTCCGTCTCCACACCGGTGCATTCAGATGCAAAGCAAAGTGAATGTAATTACGTATCCTTTCTTTTCTCTCTCTCCCCCCCCTCATAACATTTTGTTCTGGCTTTAATACGTGCTCCGCAGTGAATTTCAATTGTGGCTCTCCATTTGTTTCCGTTTACGCTGATAGAAAAAAGAAAGAATAAGAGAGCGTCGTATGCAGGGTTTAATTCTATTTGTGTGGAAATTTGTTTTAATATTCGCCTGGCGGCAGGTCAGTTTAAAAATTCATATTTGGTGAAGTGTAGATATGCTGTAGTAATAGCTCATTTGGATTGGAAACGGTGGAGTTTATTGTTGAGCCCTGTGGGGGGGTTGTCGGGCCTCATTCAGCAAGCGCTGTGTCTGGAGGAGCTGGCGCTCTCACCCCGGTGACATCGCACCCGTCAGCAAAAATCCAAATTTGAATGTATGGCAGAAACCAGTAGAAAACAAAGCACTGCTGCAGCCTGTGATAGTTCAGCACGCAGTCACAGCAGAGGTTCCCAACCTGGGCGCCGAGACCCCCTTCTTGGGTGGGCTGTCACAGGATTACATCAGGCTGCGTTTGGTAGATTAATCAAAATGACGGTCGATGAACATTCAATCGTTTTTCTGCCCCGTGTTTTGCAGGAACCTGGGACCATCTTAAACTTGAAGAGCTCAGACGTGCCTCATGTCTGAGGAGAATATTCGGTCGTGTCGCTGGGTGAAAGTCTCCAGCTTTTTTAATTGTTTACTCCTTTCGTCAGTTCGTCGCTTTGTTGTGTAACGCGGAATATCAAAGATATTCATCATTCATCCGGGAGCTTCGCCCGACTGCGTCTCTCCAGCGTTTGTGTAAATGAGGTTTATGTTGTGTGGTGACGCTCAGGAAGGGAGGGAGCATCGAATTCCTGTGAATCAGTCGAGCGCAGAGTTTAAAAGCTTGTTTGGCAGAATTTGTGCCATTGATTTATAGGAGCAGCGTCACACACAGTCTCACAACACACACACACATGGATACATACTGCACATAATTATGTACACCAGTGATTAATCAAATATTCCAGTTTGTCTTGCTTTAACGGTACAATGAGGGGATGTATTACAATCTGTGTCGCTGTGAAGTAGTTGTTTCTGTTGCCTAATGCTTCATTAGTAGTATGACTTGTTATTATTGGCTGGTTGATTTAGCTTCAGAATTGAATAGTGTTTTTAAGTGGCCGATCAATCCAGTGTTCAGTCCGGCCCTCCGACCGTTCGTCCACTTCCTTTAACAGGCTTTACCGACCGTTGACAGGAAGGTTACACCTGCAGTTTCTCCCCAGTCAGAGTTTTTGATTGTGTTTTTGTCTCTCTCTTGCTTTTTTTCACCACAGTGAAGCAAAAAGAAGCTCTTGAGAAGGAAGCCAAAGTCAGCATCCTGGAGGCCGGAGTCGCAGACGTGAGTACTCTCTGTTTTTTGGGTTTTTTTTACAAGCTCTTAACTTTCACCAGCCGTCACACACACACACCAACGTTTCTGTTTCACTTACAGACTCGTACGAACTGATGACTGATGATTATAATGTGCGAGTCCACCACAGTGAAACACGTTCACTCTGTGCTAAAAGGTCCAAATGACAAAGGCGCCGGAAAGTGTTGACACAAATCGAAGCGGTTGCAACACAATACGACATGAAATGACATGATGTGACAGAACGCAAGAAAAGGAAAGGAAAACAAAACATTTTAGTAAAATCTGGAACAAAACAAAAGAATCAGCAGTCGTACTTACACACACACACACACACACACACACACACACACACACACACACACACACACATCAGCGTTGGTTGCTGCCAACATACACACCACTAGGAGCAAGTTGAAGTTGAGTGTTTTGCTCAACGACAAGGGGGAATCGAACCGCCAGCTTTTGACAGAATGCCAACGTCGTCTCCCAGCTGAGTCACCGACGCCCACAGACCGACTACCAGACAGTATGTGGGCACAAAACAAGACAATGTGATACGATGCAACACGATACGACATGAGATGATGTGACAGGAGACAACACAACAGCAGATGGCAGAAAAACAGCGCAATGAAAGATGACACCATACAGTCTGATATGTGATAATATGTTGTGACAGGACCAAAAACATGCATATGAGGTCAGCTGATGACGGAAACCTTTCGTAGGTGTGTGTGTGTGTTAGGAAAAGTAGTCTAGAAGATGAATGGATGAATTTTCTATTTTCTCATGCTTTGACTCAAGCTGCATGCAGAAAAATCAATCGAGTGAATGACATCAAAGCGACGACACCCGAGAACCGTCGTCATGTTTGGCTCCATCTGTGTCTTTCTCTGCTGCCTCTCCCTCCTTTTTCTTTTTTTTTTGTGTCATCCCTTCGCGCTGCTACTCTCCACCGTCTCTGCAGTAAATAGACCACTGAGCATCTGCTCTCGCCTATTGATTCAAGAGTTAGTCTGTGCCGATGACGGCACGCCATTCACCGCGCCAGTCGAAGTGGTGGGAGAGTAACGGTTAGGAGAGAGGGGCGG
>JAUESE010000048.1:5827468-5845596 GCA_032274725.1 Malacoctenus triangulatus | reverse complement strand
GACAGGCCGTTAGACTTGTCGATACTGTGGATGCAGATGATGTGTTCAAGTGCAACGCTTCACAAACACACAAACACCGTCCTCTGGAAGAGTGTGTGTGTGTGTGTGTGTGTGTGTGTGTGTGTGTGTGTGTGTGTATAGAGAGTGTATGTAAGTGTGTGTGCACCAGGAGGATTGTGAGATGTGGTCCTCTTGGTCCGCTCCCATGATTACTCAGTGAGATGTTTGGTCTGGTGGCAGGTCAGAGAAGCAACACAAAAAACAAAGCCGGCAGAGGCCCGAAAAAACCAGCCACCAAATATACACATAAATTATCCATGACTGTTTTCGTGTTGGTCTAAACGAAGGAGAAGAAAAAAAAAAACAAAAAAAAGGTCCCACGGATGTAAAAGCAGAGAGACGTTCCCAAGCGGCGAGGGAACGAGGTGCACTTTCCAAAAACAAACAAACAAACACACAGACGGGACAAGAAGAAGTCTTGGCTTTATGTTACTGATGAGCAGATATACAAACACTTGGACACAGACATAAATAACGGCAGACAATCCATGAGTCTGTACACACGCAGCACGTGAAACTTAAAGCTCAACAAGCAGGAGAGAGGGAGGGAAAGACCAAAATAACAACCCTGATAAAAAGGGGGGAGAGGAGAAAAGGGGGAGAATGGAGCGTCTATCCAGGTGATCGATACCCAGCTGCAAACGGGAGCCAATTACGGCCAATCGAAGCGCCCGTTGTAGGAGAGTGAGAGAGGTGGAGAGGAGCGGAGAAAGTCCCTCCATCCTCCAGTCAGAGGAGAAGGTGGAGGGAGAGAAGAAAAAACTGCCATGCAGTCCCAACCTGCAACAAAACATCCATCATCACCCCATACAGTGTTTATTATAGTTTTACCATACACTGTAAAATAGGAATATTAGCATACTACATCACGGATGACAGTTTAAAAATACGGGGGAGACCAAAAAAAGGGAAAGTGAGTTTCTCAGCGGTGCAGAAGAGGCCATTTGTTTTCCTGCAGACGCGCAGCCTCGGAGGGAGCGGGGCCCGCAGGTTTGAGCGTCGGGTTTATTTGGCAGGCGGAGAGATGAATTTCTTGTTTTCTCATTGATGCCTGTGTGTATTTGAAATGGAGATAACGTGGAAATTTATTGCTGCAGCAGGAAAAGAGGTAATGGGGAAAATAGTACGCAATAAAACCAATAAAGACAAAACAGTCGAACGGTGAAACAGATCGTAAATGATTGCGGGGGCCAGTTTGAGTTGATGCCGCGTGTCAGCGCTCTGCATGTTCGCAGTGTGTCGACTGGGCGTTTCACCACCGAGTTTGGAAGGAACTTGTTTTGCATGTTGTCAAAAATCAGCACACAGCTTTTTATGACTGCAGATTATGGTGAGCATATTTGCAATTCTTGCGAATCGTCTCAAAATAAAGATTATTGTTCGTCTGTGCTGTGCGAGAGAGAAAGTAACAGAGGTCCATCTATCCATCGATTGTGGTTGTCACAACTAGACTTGATCCTCCAATGTTATGACCTTAGTTTAGGAGGTGATCGAGTTTTTTCCACCTCATTAAAATCCGTAACGTCCTCTTTGAAGTCCTCTCTAAAACTCCCCTCGGCGTGCTGGCGTTTGTAAAATGACGTCGTGTCCTCCGTCATCCTCCGCCCGCACCGTTCTCGCCTCTCGTGGCTTCAGGATGGAGAACCGTGGGCTCACCGAGGCCGCACACGCCGCTGGTTCCTCTGCAGCTCGCGTCCAATTAGGAGAATGTATGTTTGTCGGGGAGGTAGGTAGAAGATAAGGTTGCCGTGGCAGCAACCAGATTATAATTGTCCTGGAGTGGCACTAATCCACCCCCCCCTACCCTTCACCCCTCCACCCACCCACACACACCCCTACATCCACCCCAGCCAAATCGCTTTGTTCACTGCAAATCAAGGCACTTCCAATCTGTCTAAAAGAGCGATTTCACAAATGGAGGCAGGCGTGAAGGAGGGAAGAGCTAATGAAACAAAAGGAGAAGAAAAACTATGGCGGATGGCCCTTTCCATCACCTCTTAACATAATCACTACTCCAGAAGACAGGCGGCCGGCCACCAACACGCACTTTATTAAAAACCCACACATGCTCGTTGCTTCAGATTGATTGAAGTAATAGAGGTGTGAACGCGGCCGTGGAATCATCTCACTTGTTACCATTTTTGGTGAGCTTGCCTTTACTTGTCTTTATCGTGGAACAGGAATACTTTAATTAAAATTAAAATTGATTTACAAATCTTATTATTTTTACACAGAAAAAGCAGCACATTGTCAGGAATATGAGGGATTATCGTCGCATGAACATGCAGTGGTGAAAAGAAGTTTGTAAATCCTTTTAACTTCAGTGTTTTTCAGCTTTAATCTTCACAAATCGTCTTTTGATCTGCATCTTGCTGACATGCATTGACAAACACGTCATGGTTCATCCAACAGCACCTTAAAATTTTGGTTGTTCTGGACCAGTGACTCCAAAACAAGCCAACGTCAAGCAGCAGTTTGTGAAATATAGTCATACGAATCTAATTTGAGCCATTTGTGGAGCTCATTGAAACAGCTAACATCCACGTTCTTCAAACTGTCACTGATCAAACATTGGACTGTCTAGTGGCTAAAATCTGCTCAGATCTTCATCTTTATTGATTGTGTTTTGTTTAAAAATGAGGGTTTTGAGCTTTACAGCATTCACAAATGCAGCGTGAAGTGTGACAATGTGGAACTGGAGGTGCTGGTGGATCTTGGACGTCCACATAACCCACGAGCAGAACAGATATTCTGGATTTCAGACTCCACCGACATTTTCCAGCACCGGAGATCCTTTAAAAAGAAGCTTCCCAGCCTGGCAGCGTTGTTTATTGTCTCACTCCACCCACCGTGCCACCGCGAACAGCTTTCATAATGATTTTGTCGAGTGTGTGCCCGAGTCCGCCCGCCTCTGGTTTGCAGAGGGGAGGGTGAAGTGGGGAGGGGGGGGGCAGAGTGATCGCATCACTCGTAATGACACAGTATTGTTGTTTGCAGCCTGCCCAGGTGCTTAAAAATAGGGCTGAGTTCTGAATGGGAATATTCATGGAGCGGGGAGGAAAGGCTCAGTGCATTAAGGCTGTCTCATCACCGCGGCGCGCGTGTGCCCGCCTAGAAAGAAAACGTCTGCGTGTGTGCACCTGAGTGTGCACGAGTCCACGTTAGTGTGTGTGTGTGAGTCTGGTGCATCCATCTGCACTTCCTGCCACAGATATTCAAATGGCTCCATGTGAAAAATCGGATGGAGAGGCTGCTGAAGTGCAGGCCCTCTTTTTTTTCCTCCTCCTCTCTCTGACCGTGATGCAGAACCCAAACCGTCTTTGATATGCTAATGACAGCTCACCACAGGGACCCTGAGAACCAGATGCATGCTGGGATGCAGCCCAGGTGCCTGGCTGAGTGGGTGGGCTACCTGTTAGCTGGAGTGCTGTAGAAAAACAGTCACAGAGTTTTGTGATGTGTGCCGTAGAAATGTTCTTCCAGTCATTCCAATTGTGATAAATATTCACATAGAGAGACAATAAACATTGACTTTCGTCTGTCGTGATGATATCCAGATCACAGTCCAGTTCAAACAGCCTCCAGACATCTTTATTCATTCTCCAGCCTGGTTTTACATCAGCGACGTGTTTCTCCACTTGAATTGAACAAGACTATTGTTGGACAAATTGGCCTCAGAATTTGCGGGGAAAATAAGGTCGAGTGAAATCCATCTGCCCGTCCGATAATCCATCAAAAACAGATTTATTGTCTTTCACTCATATTCTACATCTTCAGCACAGCGATAATGAATCAGAGTACAACACTTAAAGGGTAACAGAGTAAATCTTTACCTCATCACGTCAGTGTAACGTTAGCTGCTGTCAAACGTGTGAAAAGCTGGAAATAAAGTTTAGGGAGAAAAGTTCTTCAAAGTTGTTGCAGGATTTTTCAGGACATCGACCGCCAGATGTGTCACACACGGGAAGCTTTGCATCGCAACGCCTGAAACTCAGACGCACGTCGGGCAAACATGCTGAAATTGATCATGTGAAACAGATGAACTTTCCCCGGGAGAGGAGGTGCAGGAGGCTCTCGGCTTCGGCTTTCGTGATGGATCTCAGAGAGATCTACAGTCTATGTTGGTTGGCAGTGATAAATGGGATAATCGGGGGGGGGGAAAAGCTTCATTGAGATGCAAGTCGATTCATTACAGCCCCGCTCTCACTTCTCTGCGTTCACACTCTCCTCGTACCTGCTCCGGTTTCCTCGTCTGTACGCGCAGCACACGCTGTCGGAGCGGCGCTTCGGCTGCAGCGTGTTGTTGGGCTTGTCGCGGGGGCTTGCTGGACCCCCGCTGGGATTCCTGGCAAACAGCATGGCACGCAGACTGCCAGCATACAGCACTGCCGCCCCCTCCTTCCTATTGTCCCCAGGTGCTAAATGATCTGTTAGGTACAGTTGAGGTCATACACGGAGACGAGGGAGAAAAAAGGGAAAGATAGTGAAATGAAAGCCGACAATTTCAATACATCTCGAAAAATCGGAGCCTTTGATTCTCCGAGACAAAACGCGCTCCCGCGAGGACGTGCTCGAGCAACCAAAGTGCGTCACGACAACAGCATCAAGCCCGGTATTATGCACCTGTAGTCTGATGTCCTCAACGGCGAGCTATAATTTAGGCTGGCCGCTGTGCCGCATCGCTGTTGTCTGCACACATCATTGAGCAAATGGTCCGATACTCCGCGATGGCCCGTCTCATTAGCTGCATCTCACGCCTGATTAGCCAGTGGCACCTCGGTACAATAGTATATAGCGGCCATTGTTGTTCAATCACTCGTTAACATAAACAATGAAGGCGGAAGTGGAGGATGATGGGGGACGTGTGCGCGTCCACGCGTGCCGTCGAAGCAACAACTGAACCTAAACCTGCAAAAGCGACGATCGAAAAAGCAGAAATCTGAAGCATTCAAGACGTCATTTGTTCTACTGATGGTTCAATGTCATGAATCGTTACTGACAGCGTTTGTTGTCCTCGTGATGTCGCGCTGACGAACTCTGAAGCCGTTGTGATTTTGCACTTTTAGAGAAACTTTAATCGCACAGGAAACGAGGTTCAAACCAACTCGGAACTTGAACCAAGTCATCTGAATGCAAATCCCCGTCTCTGGTGGAGACTATTTAAAAAAAGAGTTAGAAAGTTTAAGACGAATACTAACTCCATCATCAAGATATTCCCCTCACAGCTTTTAACCCCTTCAGTCAAATTTTATTCACATCCTCCCTAATTTTCATTCAAGCACAGAAGTTTGAAGAGATGAAGCTCAAGTCTGAGAGCAGAAAATGAAGCACACACAATAATCGTTATTCTTCGCTTTTTTGAGGTTTTCTGGCTGTTTCCTTAAAATTGCACTCGTCTCATTTGCGATTCCTTCAGTTTTTGGTAATTTTGTCCACGGTCGAGATATTTCACCGACAAAACAAAGCAACTGATGGTTCTTGTCGTCTGTGTACTGCAGCTCATCGAGGAGAAAAATCTAAAAGTTCAGTGTTGACCCAGTTAGGAGCGTGACTGAGAGTGAAGTGAAGGTGCATCATAGATCTGTCATAAGTAAGCAAGAGGATGCTATAGTTTTATTTGTAGCTATAGACGCAGCTTCAAAGACTGTTCTTTTCTCCCTAACAACTCAAAATACGCATGTTTGTGTTTCCTGGCAGAGGACGAGCGAGAGAAAGATAAAGTATATAAGCATAAATAATGCATATGGCCTGTGAACCAAACTTGAATAAAGCGCGCGGAGGAGATAGAAGTTGGAAAGCGTAAATTGGTGGTTGTTTTTGTGTGTGTGTGTGTGTGTTTATGTTGTGTTCTTCTGCCTCTGAACATCTGCCTTCCCAAATCCCCCTCTCCTCCCGGTAGCGACGGCAGCACGGCGCGCTGCGTGGCATCTGCAGCTAAAGGTTCCCGTTGGCTCGGAGGCTCGTCTGCCGAGCCGGCCGGACGCTGACAGGCAGGCGGGGGGAGACGCCAAGGCGCGGCGCTCCCCAGGTGGGCGCGCAGAGGTCTGTCAGGGCCTGCGGGCTCAGCCGTAATTACCCCCACCCACCACGGCAACCGTTACCGGCTCGCCCAGAACGTCTTCCTCCCTTTGCGCGGGGGGGGGGGAGGGGGGGGAGAAGCATGGGAGCATGGGAGACCTGGCTGACGTGAGCTGCAGTCCTGCAGCTGACGGAGCGAGTGCGCGATGGCCGACTGATCTGTTTATACAGCTGTGGTGTGGGTGTGTGTGTGCAGGCGGCGGCGCGCACAGAGGTGCCTGTGGGAATGCAGAATGCATCTATGTACATAATTATATATTCCTCACACGGCCCTCATGAGCCTGTAAGTGCAGCCCTGCAGAGGAATACACCTTCCATAAACCAACTCTCAGTGTGCCGAGACAGCCTGGTGAATATATTGTCGCAGTTAAACATTTAGGGGTTTATTCTGCCTCGCCCATTTGACAAGGTGATGATTGAATCACTCCAAAGTCTTCTGGGGAACAATTTGTCGTCATTACGTAGTTCCTGCCTATCAAATCGGAGAAATTGTAGCTTTTGTATAACATAGCTTTTATTTTGTTTCAGAAGCTTTCAAAATATTCGCTCAGTTCTACACATTATGACAAGAAAAACCAACCAGCTGAAGAGAGATGAATGAAACATGGAAAAATACAATCTTCAGTTTATCAGTCATCTTTAAACTGAGTGTTCAGCCTTATCCTGTAAACTTAACAAACCCGAGTTATTCCAACACACGCGCACATTTCTTTTGAGGACTCCCGGACTCAGAAAATGACATGAACTTTCGTGACGCACACAAAGATAAACACACGCTGTCGTGATCAGGCAGAGTCTTTGTTAGACGAGAACAGGTCAGCCTGCTTCTCCTGCTGGCTGATACAAACTGTACTGGCGGCTGGATTGAAAAACCCATTTTAGAAATATCCCAACAGATGCGTTCAATTTTGCTGCCGAAAAACACAACTTTTGTATCATTTTATGTTCACTAGCATATATTAGTCACATGAGTGGTTGACACAAATACACAAAAAGAAAACGACTCACAGAGAAGATCTTTTTGAAACCAGGGAGTGAAAGTGCACCAGTGTTGAGAGAGACAAAAACAATCTTTGTGCATTTTGAAGAAATGAATTAATAGTAATGACTTGTCTGTTTTCCTCGCTGTGAATTTGTGTAAGTCGCGCACAACAAGCTGGCAGTCTGATTCCTATTTATGCCCTTTTATCTCATTAGCCTGTCACTTCCAAAACCAACATGGAGCGATCGCTCTCATCAACACCATAATGAGCTGCAGCTCGACAGTCTCAAGTGCACGGCGCCAGGCGCGCTGGGGGCGTGTCCAAGTCGGCTTTGGCTATTTTGACAGCAGAAAGGTGGTCGAAAAGGGTTGGACTCGCTCTGAATCAGTGGTGGGTGTGTAGGGGTGTGTGTTTGTGAGTATCCTGTTCTAAACCAATCAGAGTGAGGGGTTTTGGCATTTTTTCCTGCAAACAAAATCCACCAAATTCCCCGAAACGTCCTCGTTATTTAGCTGAATTCATGTGGTATAAAGGAGCAGATAAGACGGTGACGGCCCCTCGTGTGTTACATGTTGGCGTTACTGGGAGGAGAGCTAAAGTCCGGAGCAGCTCCAGCAGAGCCTGCTGGGATCCACCTGGACGCAAAGGTCGCCGCCGACATCACACTGTTTGACGAGGCCGCTCTGACGCTGGTCGCTGCATGAGCAATGAGGCTTTTGTTGTCTGCAGCAGGGAAACAAGAACCTAAACTGTTTACAACTCCAGCCCCAGTAACTGTACTCTGATTTACTGGAATACTTTGAGGGGAAAGTGTAACTCAAGTGAGGAAACTTGTCTCACAACAGAACAGAAAACGTCTCGTTTCCTATCGGGGACACAAATTATGTAACTTTTTCTGGTAAAGTCACGAAACTAGAAGCAATTTCTTCACTTTGACTTGAGTGAATGCAGGTGATTTAAAGCTACATTGGAAATAGCTCAGTATTTTAAGTTTACATTCAAACATTTCTCCCATTCGAACATTAGTTTCCAACCACATTTAAGGTGTTTTTATTGCGCGACATATTTCTCCTGATTTGTCGTCAACAACAACACATTGACGGAGTCATCGATAAGACTTACAACGAATGCTCCTCGTTGTTTTTGTTGGCTCGGCTTCGCGGTCGCAACAGCAAACCTGTTTTGTCTTTGGCCCGGTCGCCACTCAGCCGTTGGTTCGTCTCCACGCATATAATGCGCTGCTTAATTCATATTACCGTCGTTTGACGCATTCCAGTTGGCTAATGTAGCTGTTCCCAGTCGCAGCATGAGCTGTGTGTCAAGCAATTAGCACAAATTAACTCTCACTTTATCATATCATTGTTTGCTTCTGTGTTTCTGCGCTGATCACAAACAGTGGGGAAGGAGCCTCGGCGCTGATGACGACTCAGTAAGTCGCCCCTGTAAGCCTAATTTCACTCCCTGCACGAGGTATTAGAGAGGAAAGCAGGTTAACCAGGAGAATATGGAGGGAGGGGGGAGGAGGGGGGAGAGAATTCATTTGGAGAGTTGGAGAAAAGAACATGTTCAGCTCCAATCAGGTAATGAGATGAATTGATGGCCGCGTTGGGAAGCAGCGCTCGCGAGTCTTTTGAAGTTGTGTGCATGAGGAAAAAAAAAAGTTGTATGAGGCGCTTGTGTTTGCATACAAAGGCGAGTTAAAGAGTGTGTGTGTGGAGGGAACGATCACACAGAAGTGGATGTTCTCAGATAAGCCCCCCCCCCACACCACCACCACCACTCACTCAATGGCTCACGGTCATTAAGCACAATCACTGATACTTGTGTCATCATTTAGGTTAAAAGTGAGTGTAAAAGCACTCCAGAGGAGGAATTAGATCAAACGAAGAAAGTCTGAAACAGACTTTCTTTCTTGAACGACGTTAAAGCAAATCGAGAGTTTAAGTGACGAATTTTGTCCAGTTTTGATCCCGAGCGTGTTATGACAACAAGGTTCACCTCCGCATGCGATCGTTTGCACATCTGACCAAAAGTTTACACTTTTTTTGGAGGAAAGAAAGTGGGAATCGTTCTGAGTGTACGTTTTCTTCCTGAGATCGCACCCTGTGAGACAGAAGGACAGCCATTTTACTGTTTTCGCGCTCCTCCCGACCTGCTAAGCCGTCCCGACAGCTCATCATGGCACCGTTTTTTCAACAAATGTTGATTCTACCAGACGTTATTGCGCTTCAAACATCCTTCGCCGCTGTTCCCCGGCAGTTTGGCTCCTTTTAAAGGGCTCTCCAGGCAAACGACCCCGGCGCACAAATAATGTTTTCGATCGAGCAATCTCCCGGAGGTCTGACCTTGGCAGCTTTTATCAGGTGATGAATAATTTCAAAAGATTGCATTGTTTTCCAGACCAGCGCCGCTGATTTTTTAGCCACCGCCCACCAAACGGTGCAATTCTCCCGACCTCAAAGCCAAAGAAAGAAGAGATAACAGTCGATTGTTGCAATTGATAATTTCATCCCATTGGGTCAAAAAAAAACCATAAATATTGGAAATTCTGTGTGTTATCTCTTAAAGGACATCTGAGGCAATTCCCCCTCTTTGTAAATCTCAGGCGCTGGCAGCGCCGGCCTGCCGTCTGCTGCTGGGACGTTTCTGAGGGGGAATAATTAAATTGCCTGTGTTTTGATAATGCTTAAACAAGCGGTGTGTAACATGCATCCACCATGAAATGAGAGGAAAGCAGAGCGTAAGGGAGGAATACCTGTCTTCAAGGTGTTTGTCACGAGCGGCTGGCTGCCAGTCGGTTAGAAAATGCCGCGATGGAAAGTTGATTAGGAGCGTTCACGGCGATGAAAACACAGGCTCGGGGAGACGCGTCTTATTTATCTGATCCAAGAAAAACCATTAGACGTCTGAATAATTATTTCCAATGTGGTTGTGTGTGAAGCTTGCCATGATGCTCGAGGTCTTTGGGAAGCCAAAACCGGAGGAAACAACACGTCGTGTCAGATCGCTGCATCACGGTGTCATCCTTAATTGTGTAAGGAGAGATTTTGGAACGTTTGGTCTTCATTGTCGGCAAGAAGGCGCAAAAAAATCCACAACTCAAGGAGGAGATTTGATATGTTGCATGTGTGCATCTTGATCCCAAATCAAAGTTTGGGCGAACACATTGTTGAGGCAGTTCTATGATGAGCCAAATGAAAGCAAAACTGCTTTTGATTGACTAGAACTAGATTTTTGATGCGTTTTTGAGTGAATAATACTTTAGCTATCGACACAGTAAATCCTCAGCTGTCACTTTCACCACTGCTTGAAAGTTGTGTTTTTTTTCTTGAAGTACGAGCTCTAAAAGTTCCGTTTATTTTGTTGTTTAAGTATACTCAAAGTATCCCATTAGTTTATAGGAATCTTACTGTGAATGTAATCTTCACAGATTCATGGATCGCTCAAAGAAGTCCCATTTGATGGGACTGAGCTGCACCTGGTTTGTGAGCAGCGAGCTCCACGAACTCATTTCACAGTCGGGTCTTTATTTTCGAATTCCATTTGAAAAATAATATCAGGCTGAAAGGAAGTCTTATCTTTAATGCATATCAGTTTAAATAAACAAGCAACACCCACTTTGTCAACAGCCTCCTGTTATATAATGCATGATGTCACCAATTCTAAGATTAGGAGACGACATTCGTCTACATATTTCATTCCAAACGAGACGGAGATGTGTCGGAAAATGTGATATCCTTTTTTTTTCCCCCTCTTTTTCCAGGCTGTGAATAATAAATGATGGAACAAAAAAAGGGGCTGAGAGGAGGAAGATTTTTCACCTGAGCAGACAGACGAGGCAGTTCATTGGATGAAATTGCGATCATTTATTCAGTGTGTTTCCAGTCGTGGACGTCGGGTGGAAGCGCGTTCAGTCTGATGTTTTACCTGTTCGGTTCTCGCAGCGTTGGATTAAACTCTGCACATCGTGGAGATAAGTTCTGTTTGTTTGTGTCGTTTCACAACAAACAAGCAGCGCCTCCCTCCATCCTCGCCCTGCTCCCCGCTCGGGGAGCACGCCACAGCGGCGGCGGCGGCGGGCTGTAAATCCTCGCCACCTTGTCCAGACACTCTCCTCCCAGCGAGCGCCGGCCGCCAGCACGCGCCGTCTCATTAGCATTGGCTCGCTCTCCTCAGATTAGCCGTAATTAAACTGTGAAATTGGAGCCGTTACCTTAAGTCGGGACACGGCGAGGACACCATGAGCTCGGTGACAGCGCCGAGCAGGACGCCGGGAGGAGGGGGGGCGAGGGCGAAGGGGGGGGGCGAGGGCGAGGCTGGCAGTCTGGCTGGCTGCCACAGGTCCTCCCCTCTGCTTCCAGAGGAACAGACGGACAGTTTATAGGAAGGGGGAAAAAGGAGGGATTCCCAGTTTGTTTGCGGTTTGTTCCAAGATGAACTTTCGGAGTTGTCGGTGTGATTCTTTCTGCTTTCGACGTTTTTACTGCTGTGGAGGAGAGTCGTTAGGAG
Source organism: Malacoctenus triangulatus (assembly GCA_032274725.1). NCBI lineage: Eukaryota > Metazoa > Chordata > Actinopteri > Blenniiformes > Labrisomidae > Malacoctenus > Malacoctenus triangulatus. The sequence goes on along the minus strand of JAUESE010000048.1, from coordinate 5,833,966 downwards.
CAGTTCGTAGCGTCAGGCAGGCACGGACCTCCTGAGCAGTACAGATTGTTTGTCACCTTGAAACTGTTTGCTGGCCCCGTTTCCCCTTCGAAGGTCTCACCAGGTGAACCTTCCAACAGCTTTATTCTGACATGTTTGGATACAAGATCTGAGAGTTTATCCAACAAGCAAAATTTGATTCTTTGCTGCGTTTTTCTAAGCTGAACGTCTCGAAGGACGACACCCACTCACTGAAGGAATCCTAGTTTATTTAATGTGATACGAACGATTAAAGATTTAATTGAAATGATCATTGAACTTAACATTTACTACGAACCTCAACTTGATGTTTTATTCAAAGAAATTGATGTCGTCACTTTGACTTCCTGCTGATTCTGCGTTCAAAGTGTCAACTGGTACCTGCCAACAAAAGTATTTTACATCAATGCACTAATTCTGCCATTGATATAAATGCATTGTATTGTGAAAAAAAGGAAGTCTGGCCTTTAAAAAAAGATTAATTACTTGATGTGATTTATCAGATGCATTTACACTTCCATACTTTGTTTTAGTTTATTACTTTGAGAGTTATATCATATGATTGTGTCGATTATTAATATTTATTCTTGTCTTTTGTACTTAGCTGATAAATACAAGAAATTCTATCTGTTTTCCGACTGAAACGACACCAACAAATTAGTTTCAATCCATCAGTTGATCGTCATGAAGTGCAGCTTCTTTCCTTCTGCCTTCTCAATAATCTCTGTGCCGCTTGTGAGAGAAACAAACTGCAAGTTGAAAGTCTTCGTTTTACAAAAACGTTACAACTCGTCCCTTTTGTTCCCTTTTTTTTTCCGATATTGAATCTAAATTCTTCTCCGGTCCTCCTGTTTGTCCTGCGTTTACTAACTCACAAGTCACATCCTCTCTGCATGATGCAATTTCTGGGTAACAAATATGTTTCAGCGTCCATCTCTGCGCTGCAGAAACTTCGTTTCCCCTTCGTAATGTTTTTCCTTCTGTGTTCTCACACACATAATACAAGATTTTTGCGCAGGCTTCCTCCTGACTGCACGAAACATTTACAATTATGCAGATGATATTTTCAAAAAAAAGACCGATGAATGATTTCTTCAGTTTTGTGTGTGCAGCTGTAATTCACCAATAAAGCTGAAAAAAACAATTCAGTTTATTTTCAAAATGTAAACAATTTGTTTTTTTTCCGTCTCTGCAGTGCAGGCGTCAACAACCAGCAGGATACACAACAGCTGTGTGTTCACCGCTGCCAGAACTGCCGAGTCATTTTGTGTTTCGTATCAGAGGTGCGACGCGTGGCCACGTGGTGTTTATGACCAGGGCCCGCCCCCTCAATCAGGCACCGCCCCCTCAATCAGGCGCCGCCCCAAAAAGCACACCCTCGCCTTTTTACTCGTCGCAGCAGGTCTCTGTTGTTACTGCTGGCTCAGATTAACCGGATTTAACTTTACACCTGGCACCGAGTGTCGCGCGCTGCAGTGATGGACGATCGCCGGCCGGAGCGAGATGGCTTCCATGGCGAGACGCAGCGGCGAGGTCAGCGTCTAAGTATCTCTGCGCCCTGGCGAGCGAGGAACGGGCGGCGAATCCTAAGCGACGTCTGCGCGCGGCAGAGAGGCGCCTGGCGGCCATGTTTAGTCGGGCGCCCATCCCGATGGAGTGGCGCCTTTAAGGTGGGAGGTGCAGGGGAGGATTGAAGCCCTGGGGGGTTGTTGTCATGATGATGACACGAGTCCTGAACCGATGTGCAGCTAATGAGGAATAATTATGCGGTTTTCTCTTCTTTTTTTTTTTTCTTTCAGATATGTTGCGGTTTTCTTTTTTTTTTCTTCTCCCGTTGTGAAAATTGTGACCTCGCCCCTGATTTCCTGGCACTCAGGAAAAACAAGAAGCGGCTTTGATGACTGGAGACTTAAACGGCGTTGCGGAGTAGAGACGAATCCCCCCAGGCGGGGTCCCGGCCACCCCGTAATGCGGGCTCTCCGGGTCACATGTGTTTAATATTCCACGGCTGGATGTTTGCAGCCTCTGCCAAGTGCTGCTAATGGCACCGTGGAAGCGAGTGATGATGAATCTAAGAGCACAGGAAGGAGCTCGTCGTTAACAAGTTTGACGCTCAGCAGAAGACTCCGCACATCAATTGTAATCAGTCGGCTAATAGAGACGCTCGAAAACATAAAGGTCAGACTGTTTAGTGTTCGAGAGTCCATAAATAAAGCGACGGAAGTGCTTGAAAAAAAGCATTAATATCGGTTTTGTACAATATGTCATTCACGGTACACCCAAGAGAGTGATAATCACCCACACATTAGAAAATATACCTGCAGAATATTGTCTATAAGATACATCAGTGTGTGGTAGCATCACTGTAACGGATCACTGGGCTTTGTTTGTTCCTTCCCAAGTAGAAAATATTCATTAAAATACAAAGAAATAATGGAAAATGTAAAAAAAAAAAACAAGAAGAAGCGAAATGTAGTGTTTAAAATTTTGAACCAATTTCTTAAAAAACCAAAAAATCATTCCTTTCTATATTAAACTTTATACTCCAAAAGAACACTGAAAATATGTATATAATAGATATATGACTATTTTCACTGTCGCGTACTTGCTTTTCCTCGTGTTCCTGGTCCTGATTTAATCTGAACCATCGTTTACTGACACGAGACGTTTAGTGAAGAAGTTTGTGGTCCAGTTTGTGTGTTAGTTCTGAAGGACAAACAAAAAAAACAACGCGATTGGGGCTGAGTGTAACAGGCTCACAAAGCGTTGCTCTCTCACTTCTTCTGTCCCTGTTTGCTTGCTGCTCATTTTTCCTCAAGGTTCGGCTTCCTTTCACTTCGACGCACACAAACTCCGCAGACGCACCTTTAAAGACTTTCACAATCGCTTCAGTCTCGACGGGCAGCGTTTGCAAGTTTGGAGTGTCGTTGCCACTCAGCTGGAAAGAAGCAGCGGTGAGACAAACACACAGGCTGATGAAGCCATGAAGAGATGGAGCTACAAACCTACAAAAACACACACGCGTGCATGCAAATTCAGCCTAATCAGCTCCTAACCTCGACTCACACGGACACACAATGGAGAGCTTGTCTCGCATGCGCGGAGGGGCAGCAGGCGAGCGTGCTGCTGATTGAACGTGAGGCAGAGGCGAGACGACAAGCGTAGCATTCACCTTGATCAACAGCCTTTTTTTTCCGGGCTTTGAAGCGCGGCGCGTGCTAACGTTGCTGCTCTGTTTTAACAAGCTAATCCGGGCCGAGAGTCGGCGTGCGACGCGCGACGGCCGCACGCGATGTTGTGACTGATCTGTGCTCCTGGGTGTGTGTAGAGGAGGACGCGTTTACATCGCTGTGTATAGTCTCAGAATCTCAGAGAACGCTGATAGATGGTGGTTCGATCCCCTGTCCCGCTTTTTCTGCTGAAGTGTTGTTGAGCAAGACACTGCATCGAAAGATTCCCAAGCCTGCTCTTGTGTGCTATCGTCGTTTTCCTCAACATGTGTGAATCTCCCCCCTAAGGATTGTGTAAAAGCCTCTGTTGAGCACAATTGGACGACATTGTTATTCAGAGGACGGCGAGACGCTGTTTTCCTGCCTTGAAGTGGATGTGATCGGTTTTAGGACTGATCGTTTCAGGCTTTGTCTCTTTTAGATCGTGGTGACAGAGTTCTCGGCTCAACGTGCTGTTCAAGGTGACCAAAACTGTATAAAAGTCCTCAGCAGAATCTGTGTTTATCAGCTTCAAGTTTCTGAGAACGGAAGACAAAAAACTTCGATTTGAATTGTGTGTTTGATTCCCGTTTTTCCGCCTTGAGTCCACGTTTTCGTCGGGAATCAACGAGTACGGTAGAAACGAGGAAGACGTGTGCCTTTGTGGGCAAGATGTGGGTCCACCTCACCTATATTTGAAGAAATATTTCTGCAGTGCAGAAATCATGAATAAAAGATACGGAAGAAGTTCCTTCAGTCCCAGAAGGAGTTCCGATTCAGTTTTATATTCACTTGGAGAGTTCCTTTTGTCTAAATGTAGCTCTTTTTGCTCCGGTTGTATCGCTTCCACCCTCTGATCCGGGACAAAGCGTTTGTTAGGATGTAATATTGACTCGCCGGGTATTAATACTGTGAACACGGATAAAGTTCCACGTAAACCGACAGTAACTACTGTTTGGAGGGATGAGCGAGGACACAAATAAAAATGACCGGTTAATGTTTGGGAGGGAGCAGATAAGGACCCCTTGAAGAACGTCCTAAATGTTCTTTCACAGACGCTCCTTTAAAGCACTTTTACAACCGTGACAGTAACCTTCGGCGCTGGCTGCCGGCCTGCTGCCGCGCGGCACCGCGGCGGCGTCGGCGTCGAGCCGCGCGGCACATCTATGAGATATTTATTTGTCACACAGAGGGAAGAAAGCAATCCTCCGGGACCCACAAGCAGATGTAAAGACGACTTTAATGACGGGAGAAAAGTCATTGTTATCACCTTCCCCCTCAGTCGGCGTCTCCGAAGGAAAACCGCAATTTATTTCACCGAGCTCTGAGGCGTCCTGCTCGGAGCGGAGGAGATGCCTGATAAAGGTGATGGTTGAAGGGGATCCATCCATCCTCCCCCCCCTCTCTCTCTCTCTCTCGCTCTCTCTCTGAGAAACACAAAACAATGCTTTGCGCTCCCCGACGAGAGCAGACTCTCTTCTAAATGTCGTGGCTTCTGCAGCCTGGTTGCTAATTCACCAATCTGGCCCGGATCGAGTCGTCCAAGCAGGCCTGCAGCCGAGCTGCTGTCACCGAACAGTGAAGTCTGGACGCCGCCGCCCCACGTGTGACTCGCACAACAATGGCCCAACGCATTACAACGACATTACGAAATCGTTTTTCTCTCTGGCAGAATTATATAAGATGCATTTGCATCGTGATGGCTGAATGTGAGAGGTAGGTGTGCCACTGCCGCCTGTTTTTTGTGCTGCTGCTGTGCGCCACAAATCACACGTCGCCTGTTGAGATAAGTAAGAAGAAATGAGATGGAATGGATTCATTTCGATGCGGAGTTGTTTCATTTCACAGGTGAAGTCTCGAAAGTAGATGCTGTTTTTCGTGTTTGATCCAAAGTATACAAACAAGGCCAGAATAGGACGAGGTCCTGACACGGTGAGGTTAAGAGGAACGACCTTTCAGTCGGACTAAAGGATGCACCCAGGCAGGATTCGTGATGATTGAAGGCAGGAGGAGATCTGTTTGGCCAAGTGGCCACAGTCAGAAAAGGCTGAACTGTGTAGAAAACTCTGTCGCCCTTCTTCATGAGGAGCCTGACTGAAGAGCGACGATATTAAAAGTAGAGCCGCTGCTCCTCCACTTCAAGAGAAACCAGTTATGTTGGTTTGAGATTGGGAAGCTGCCAGGTCCAGTTTCAAGTTCACCACAAAGGCTTGAGGCTCGACTCGTGACACGACGGAGAGGCCACATCTTCCCGTTTGTGAGGAAGTGTCGAGGGATTCTTACCGATAAGTAGGAACGTCTGGATCTCATCGCTTCCCGTAGAACTATTTCAAACCCATGCGGACCGAACAGGAAATAAAGTAAAGATGGCTGGATACAGATTCATAAAGTGGGGATTTGAAGCGAGACTTTTTGGAGATTCACAGGAACACTCTGAATAAAGTCCCATCTGTAACCTAATTTCTCTCGGTGACACTGTTTTAGCTCCATCAGTGTCGTCTAAGGGTGCCGAGACGTAATGTGAAATGGGATGAGAATCGACGTCTGATGAGTGAGATTGTTCAACAGTCTGAGTGTGTGCTGTTAAAGAAGAAATTGATTAAAACTCAAGATAAATACTCTGATACTTTCTTTAGAAATCTCCAGAGCTCATCATGTGACGCATGATTAGACACTGATGCTGTTATTCAGACTGACGACACGAGCTCGCTCATCACCACAACACAGTGAGAAGAGACACAGAAGAGACTCTGGCCCGCTGTGGTTTTCCTGGTTAGTGTGGACTCTCTTCTTTTTTTTTTGGGCACCGTGCGAGTAACAACAGTCAGGACGCGGTGCCTTCAACCCTCTCGCTGTGTGATTGGACTGGTGAGATGGAGCTCACACACTTTACAGCAGCCAGACAGTGATGCCGCGCCGGTCGTGACTGTCAGGAGAATTGTTTCATGCTCGTCTCTCCGACTGCGGAGGGAAGACAGCTACATGGGGCTCCACTGTCAAGCCCTTTTCCCAGCTTGTGAAGTGAGCTTAGCCTCAGGTGCGTGTGCGTGCGTGTGTGTGTGTGTGTGTGCGTGTGTGAGATAGAACGAGAGTGAGTTTTAGTGTGCGAAAAAACTAAAGAGAGTAAAAAATTGGAGAAAAAAGGTGGAAAAGTCAAGTATATGTTTATGGACTGATGTTGTCAACAAGTTGGGATGCAGTGTGTGTGTGTGTGTGTGTGTGTGTGTGTGTGTGTGTGTGTGTGTGTGTGTGTGTGTGTGTGTGTGTGTGT
>JAUESE010000048.1:5706645-5725890 GCA_032274725.1 Malacoctenus triangulatus | reverse complement strand
GTGTGTGTGTGTGTGTGTGTGTGTGTGTGTGTGTGTGTGTGTGTGTGTGTGTGTGTGTGTGTGTGTGTGTGCACTCATAATTGAGTTAGCATCCGGGCAGGCATGTTCGATGTTATTGATCGGGGTCTATAATCGATCAGGCTCTCACATTACATGAAGCTCCAGATGCAGTGTGATGAGCAGCTACTGGCTGTGCAGGCAGTAAACAAGCCATTTGTAAACAGTTTATTTTGAGTCCATTTTCTTTTTGATTGCATCTCTAATTTCTGATGCTACAATTATTGTTTCCGTGCTGCGGTTGCCTGGGATCACCTTTCAGTTGAATTTCTGCAGCAGTGCTTCTCTTCTTTTGTCCTTCAATTGTACTACAATTTACAGATAAAAGTGTGCAGATGGTTATAGTAATAGATCATTTACAGCTATAGTCAGAATGACAATAAAATGCAAAAATAGAAAGCAGGCATGTTTGATCCAGCAGCACTCAGTGAGTCATATGACTTTTTCTCAGATATAAATTAGGCCTGTTTGTTTAGACAAAGGCGGATGCAGCAGCGACGGCTGTTTAGCCTAAAGAAAATAAACACTTGTTGAAGTGGGTCAATTTGTACAGCTTGAATTTTATGAGGGACTCACTCGTCGGCATACAGGAAGACGTTTGCTTTCCATTCCAGCACACGAGTGTCAGGAGTCTTTGGAAACTCTGACAATTCCATAAAAAAAGGTGTGGGCTGCCAGGTGCTGAGAAAAGGTTTTTTTTTTCTCTTCTCTGTAAAATGACCGAATCCTAAATACACTAAAGCACCAGTTGACTGCTCGATTAGCTTCTGTTTGTTCGCCTGTAGTGGTTCAGGGAGACGGACACTTTAGTCAAATTTGCATTCACTGGATTTTTCTTTGTGGGAGTGATGGTTTTGCATGAGATTTGTAAAGACAAAACTGTCAAAGCTGCAATAGAAATCAGTCTGTGCAGCATCGAGAATCTGAACCAAAGTGAGATAAAGAGATTCAAAGTGGGATTTTTTTTAATGCACTTATTTGACATATTGAGGTTAAACTGCTACCACAACCTTCTGGTTTTTCACCAGGGGGATTCAGCTCTGGCTGTCTTTTGTGAGAAACCGGTAATATCATGAAATGTTAATGGAATCTTTGTAATAGGAGTGAAAATACGTAGCTAAATGGCAAAAAACTGAGGTTCACAATACGGTCTTACATTGCTACTGAAGATGATATCTCAGCTTGATAGTAGGATAGTGGAGGGGAATTTCTGAGTGAAATAAAGTGCCCTCTGTGTTATCACTCTCTGGACTTGTGACAACTCTGTGGCTTGAGTGGGTCATTCTCCAATTCAAAGTTGATGTCTTCAGGCAAGATGCTGACGGTGTCTAATGGGGAGTGTTTGTGGACGTTGTGGGTCCGAGATTTTCTTGTGAACGCGCTGCACAATTCTTAACTGATCCTTTTGATATTTCAGGTTCCACATTGGTACTTCTCAGAGCAACTCACAATGCGCTCATGAATGGGACTGACCGTGTAAAGTGAATTGAGACAGCTGATGTGGTGGTTTGCGTTGCACAATGTCAGTAAAGTCCACTTGAAACTACTTTCAAGTGATTTATATTGACTGTTGTTACTGTTTGAAGAGATAGGAGTTTGACCTAAAACCAAACTATTGGTGCTCTCTCCCTTGTAAGTGTGATCTCGTGAGAGCTTATATTGCACCTGATAAATGTGTAAGCGGTAATTAGTCATCGTTACACATTTTTCAGGACTCAGACCCATTGTAGTATCTTTTCATTGACCTCAGAGATTTTTGTTGATCCATAAACACTGAGTTGGAAAATTGTTCCACCTGGGCAGGTCAGTTGTGAAAGTATTTCCCTCCCGACATTGTAGCCTCCCTCTTAACCTGCACTTTTGCTCCCAGTGTTGTTGGCTCTGTCAAACACTTGAGTGGAAATCCAACAAGTGTAAATGTTTCCTTGCATGTGTGTGTTTGCTATGTCACTTTTCACGAGCCAGAGGATGTCAGAAAAAGGCAGCAGGGCAAGTTACTCTCCACTGCTGCCCTCGAGACATTTGTTTTCTGACACTCCTCTTCAGTAATTTAATGGATATGTGATTGTGTTGTTGTTGTTACCTCCATGCACAATAGATGCTGTCACCCATAGTATCCGGAGATGTAAAGCTTAGATCAACAAAATGCTTGTTGTCCCCGGCAACAGGCAGTGAGCCACGGGCCATAAAGCCATCAGCTCAGAGCAGCATCAGTGAGGCACCCAACAGCCGAGATGCACATAAAGAGATTGGAGGTATTGACGTGGACATGCCGACGCAGAGCGATGCTCTTGCGCACACACAAACACACAAACAATGTGTATACATTGCGGGCCCCTCAGCCGGCGTTCTTAATCCAGTCGCAGCGGGGTATTAAATCTACTTTATGTTTGTGTGTGTAACGGGAGGGTGTGCTGGCTTTTAGACTGCAGCCTAATAGAAGCTTATGCTCCAAAGAGACGCGGGTCTCTCACATGGCCGTTTGACCTCATATGCATGTTTCATGACGACGGGGGAAACCAGAGAAACCCCTCACACACCCAGGGACAACATGCAAACTCAACACGGGAACTGTTGAAAGTACTCACCCTAAATTGTCTCCTGACAAAAAAGAGTCTTGACATTTTCAATGTTCTCACATCATTTAGGGTTTTCCATTAAAACAGGAAAAAAAAGACCCGAAAACACATTAGCTTGAATTTTAAGTAGTCAGTCGTTGCACAACACTGGTCAGTGTCTTTTTTTCGGTACGCAAAAACCTCAATTAGCCTGCAAGCTAAAGCCCAGAAATGACTCATCACTTTAATAACACCCCATCGTTCGTCTCACTTCTTTGACAAACTATCATTTGGTCTAGGGAGGTCTCTCAGGAATATGCTGCTCAGCCACATCTTCTCAGCCACCAGCTCATCTTCCCGACCACTCAGCGTAGCATTTCTTGAAACGATATTTACCCTCCTAACAAACTTTGGCAGATCTTTGTGCGCTATTCTGAGATTTCTTTGAAATTGACTTTGTAGCTGACAGAATAGGCTGTTGTTTCCATGACAAGCCGCCTGACCTCCATCTGTGTGTAATCTGACACTCACCTGCTCTCTGTCCTCTCAAACACACCAGGAAGTAGAACGTACAGAGATATTTGTCCAAAACTGAAGAGCTCAGAAAGATTTTGCAGAACATCGCAGAGTTTCTTTTGGATGTTGTTTGTGTTGAAAATGTAAGTGAAGCATATACATGAAACCAACTCCCAGCAGTATGTTTTTTTTCCAAGAAGTCCAAAACAAAGCCACCGAGGAGCCTTGTTTCCAGTGGAAACAGAGCCCACTTAAGCAGGCAGTGATCAATCCTCAGCTTTAATTCCTTAATGGCTGGTTTGACCCTTTGGCCCTGTCTCCTCTCTCCTGCTCAAATTGTTTTTAAATGGCTTCACTTTGCCAAGCGCTTGGCTCCTCTGATTGCATTAGTATCGGCCCGAGCTGGGTAAAGGCTTTTGTCGCAGGCTACATTAGTGTTAATTCATTGTGTGCCTGTGTACGTTTGTGCTCCCTGTGTGTTTCTTTTCTTTATGTGTTTTGAGTGAGGACACAAGTGCATAAACTTCAAACACTTACTAAAAATGCTTTTGAAACATGATGTTTGATGAAGGCCAGGTGACATAAATTACTTCTATGCTGTACCATAATTTATTTGGCCATTATTTTCACTACGAAAAACTAACTTTTCAGAGGACTTTCGAGTCTTTCTTTCAGTAAGAAGCGATACAGTAGACTGCGGCATAGCCATCATGTGAGAGTGGGTATGAATGTGTTTAAGATGAGCTTAGTTAATCAATGTTGAATCATAACAAAGCCAGCAGATGTTCAGCATTTGAAGGATCTTAATTGCCGAGAGCTAAAAGAAGAATGCAGCGTCACTGTTGTATCACTGCATCAGCCACCAAAGCTAATAAGTCTTAAGAAGTGGTTTCAAAATAAAGTTTGAAAAAACAACCACTAAAAAGGGATCACTTCAACATTTTTTTAAGCGTAATTAGTTGACTCAACACAAACCAATTCTTTCTTTTTATGGTGCAAGATATCACTGCTGTTGTGACTAGATTAGTTTGAATTTATCCCCTTGAGAACTTGGGTGTCAGTATCAGATTTCTTGGCAGTGCTTTCACGAGTTGTGGAGATATTTTTCAATGGCACCCAACCAAACAGACATCTTTATCCCTAAAGCCATGCTGCAAGCATCAGTAAAAAAAAAATGGGTGATGGTAAGAGGTGTGGATATCTATGCTAGCTGCTGATTAACAAGGGCTCTCTCCACATTGTTGGAGAACTATCACCACAACAACAGCCAAAGACGCCACTTGGCAAAAAAGAACTGTTTGTTGTACTCATCCACTTGTCTTGTTTGAGTTTCTGTTTTTTAATCAAGTTATTGGCCATTTTCCCCCTCTTGGCTCCTCTCCTCTCCTCTCATGGTGTAATTAGGCCATATTTCCTCTTGCCTCAGGCTTGATTATTCAGAGCAACAAATGCCCCTCCTCCCATTTTCCTCCTCCTGTCACCCCATCCACGTCCACTCGTATTATTTTACAGCATTCGCACTTGCCAACTCGAAGCCTGTGTGAAAACGTTTCCCCTGCCCTTTCTTCTCATTTTCTTGGAACTTTCTCTCCCTCCGCCCCCCTCCACACTCTCCCTTTCCTCCCCTGTTGTTTTCTCCTTCTCGTTCTCTCTCGCTGTTGTTTTCTCTCTCCCTCTTTCCTGCCTTCATCTGCGCAGTATCAGCCCCACTGACCGGCTGTTATGTAACAGTCAGGTGATGTGTTGGCCTGTTGAAGAGCCTTAAAGGCCTACTGTCCCAGCAGACACTGCTCCTCCAATGCTTGTAACCGTTCGACTCTCATTGTGGGATACAAATGGATTTGTCACATTTATTTCGGTCACAATCTGCTCATCAGTTGTGTTTTTGTGTGTCTTAGAGTCCCAAGAATGTAATGTCTTTTAAAGAATACAAAATAATGGACAGTTTGCTAAAAACGAATCCCACAAAGTGTTGAAGTTGTAACTGACAGTATTATGTAAAGTAAGGATAACGTGTAGATCAGGTAAAACTCCTCATTCCACAGTGAGAAACAGTGTTGATCCTTGAAGTTTTGTCAACCAGTGTTTGGTAGAAGGTCGCACAGCATGAGGTGGCCACATGGTGAAATTTTCACTGTTTAAAAGGAATAACTTTCCACCTGCCTATGCTTTCTGTCCACATACCACTCATACATATTACCTCAACAAGCTGGCTCACAACATCAGCAGTCCTTTTGAGGACTGACATCTCAAAAGCCTTAAACGTTCTTGCAAGAACAGCAGCAGCGCCTACATGAATTGGCAATTTCTAACAGAAGCAATTATCGACACCTCCTGTATTCCCACTTGGGCCTCCCACATATTCACTGCGGGGACATTACAATGGTACATTGTTTTCACGAGTCACGAGAACAGCCCCTGTTTGATTAAGCACCATGCAGGTTGTGTACATCTTCGGCACATTAGTGCTCGTGTGTTAATAACCTCGCGGTTAACCATGTGTTGAAACTCCCTGAGTGCAGAGAATGACACTTCTTCTGTTTCTCGGGATTTTAATTTCCATCAAGCTGAATTGTTGCACTTGGATCCATGTACCTGCGTGGGCTTCAGTCTTTTGCTTAGTTGTTTACATGATTTGCATACATGACAAGTGTCCTCTAAATCATATGCACAACGAGTAAAGTACAAAAGCACATTGGGTTTCCGTGGCCATTTTCCTGTTGCTATTTGTGTGGTAACATTACAAAGACAGTTTATTCCACCTTTGCTTTGATGTAACATTTTTTTCACCACAGTTGTTTCCTACATGAACATGAAGGCATCATCACTGAAGTGATGTCTGGCGCTGAATGCCACATGTAGTTCTTAAATTTATGAATGAGTTTCAGTCAAACTTCTTCTGTTGTAATTGTGACCAATTAGCAGCCTTGAGTGTGTTGGCACCACAATTACAGTTTGGCTTGGAATACTGGCCACTCAGGTACTAAAAAGTAACTAATAGCAGGTACTTCCGCCCAATGGAAAACCAAAAAAAACCAGGTAGAATTGTATAATTGAGTCCAACCAAGTATGTGCTGGTAGAAAAGTCCTATCTGTGTGTTGCATTGTTCAGAAAAGTACGCAGTTATATAACGGCTGTTTGAATGTGAAAGAACCTCCAAAAACTTTGTGTTACATTTGAACTTTTTCAAACACCATGTAAAAAAACATTCTCCATGTTGTTGCTTTTTCTCTGTCCAGGTGCTGATACTTGCTGAAGATGAGTACGGGGGGCGGGGACACCCCAGAGACCCCCAGAGGGGGAGAGGCTCTGAAGAGGAAGGACTGTCAGTCAGACCTGCTGGGGCCCAGGTGAAACAGCCTTCATCCACCCTTCGTGGCCTCAAGCACATCATTGAAACATAACCACACGTAGCTCTTTGAATTGATCTACTCGCTAACTTTAGGGAAAACATTTTGATATTCAGAAAAGCTGGATCTGGTTTAATTTATTTTTTTGAGTTTACTTTGAGAAAGAAAACCTTAGTAGGCATTAGAGTTTTACTTTGTGTTTTGTTTATCCTTGGTGTGAATACGAATCTTTTATTTCACCTTCCTGCTGTGCAGCCCAAAGAGGAGCACGGAGAGGAGGAACCGGGAGCAGGAGAACAAATACATCGAGGAGCTGGCAGAGCTGATCTTTGCCAACATCAACGACATGGACGACCTCAACGTCAAGCCAGACAAATGTGCCATTCTGAAAGAGACTGTGAAGCAGATCAGGCAAATCAAGGAGCAGGGTAAGGCTCTAGCCTCTATTGCACAGTCATCACAGTAAGAGGAACCAGAATATATTCTTTTCCTTTGTGTTACTTACCAGTTTGGATAAAGAACAAGCATTGCTCCCGCACAAATGAACAGCAAGACTGCTAAATAAATCGCTGGCCAGATAACAAGTGTGAATGCTTTGAAACTCGTAGATAAAGGAGCAAGTAACTTCAAACATATTTCATTAGACTGTTACTCCGTTATCAAAGAGTCCTTTTGTGTTTTCACAACTGCATACATAATAACATTGCCAGAGGAGTAGGAAGTGATGAATCATCAAAAGATTTTATGTTTTTGTCATGCAGTTTGCTGCAATCCCATGAAAAGGCAACAAATAAGTCATTCACACTGTGTTTGTATAGTAGCTTTCATGTCGGTCTTCACTATTCAAGTGGCTCCACAGACGATCATGAAAGTGATAAAGTTACAAAGACTTAATATAAAATATGAGTGAATAGTTAAGAGTGATCCAAAGACGTTTGATAAAGTAGAACTAATTAAAAAGATGAATAACTAAGTTGTAACAAAAAGTTGTTAAAAATAGATCAAATAAAAAAGAAAACAACATGAATATAAGATTGCAATAAAGTCAGAAATTACTTCAAAACAAATCAACAGATCTATAAATGTTTACAATATAAATGAATATGCTCAATAGACCAACACAAGCTGTTTGATAAAAAAAAAAAATGCATGGACAGCTGCACCAAAATAATGACTCAAAGAAATCTAGAAAAAAAAGAAACTCAATAAAAACATAAAATTCAGTCTGAGTTTTTTTTTTTTTCTCAGATGAAATAATGCCTTCTTGTGGGTTTTTGTTCTGGATTTAGAAATGATTAAAAGGCCATCAAGCAAAGACCCGAAAGTTCAACAGGGTTCAACTGATAAAAGCAAATCTAATCAAAAGGTTGGACTAAAACCATGAAGAGATTTAGAAACCAGTCAAAAGGATCTTATAATCAATTCAAGCACATAGTAGGCCAAAGTATAAACTTTGATATTAGCATCATGTTTGCTCTTTTTATAGTCCCCATCAGTAAAAGTTCCATTCTGGTTGTAACTGGGCAGGTTTGAGTGCTTGTAGTTTTGTTTTGACCGTGAGGTTCAGGACCAGTAGGGAGGTTTTGTCCTCATCAAACCAAAAACCTTTGTGATGTCCAAGACTTGATAACTAGATTCCTCTTAAAAAAGGATTCAACAACATTGCCCACCATCATCAAGAGCCACAGCGGTGAACAGCTGTGTATCATCAGGATGAGTATCGAGACTGATGATGGTGAGCGAGGTTGATCGGACAACAGCTGTAACTCTGAATGACATGACGTACTTACAGGAAAGCAGGCAGGTCAGCTTCACCTTCCCAATCACACCCTTCTCCTCCCCTCCCTCCTCATTTCCCTCCCAGTCTTACTCACCTTTTTCTTCCTTCCTTTATCGTTCTCCACCCTTATCTCCTCTTTTCTCACCTTGCATCGTGTCATTGCTCCTCTTCCCCATTCTTGTAATCCTATCCTATCTTTTGTCCCTCCTACAACCTTGTTTGCCTTCTCTTTCTCTCCCTCTCTCTCTTTCTGTTTCCTTTTCCTCTTCATCTAGTTTCCTTTCTTTACCCGTTTTCACGACTCCTTTTCCCATGCTATAATCTTCTTGTGTTCCTGTGACTTGGCAAGTCGGTGTCCATGTGTCGTGGCGCAGTTTGTGTCTCAAAACAACAGCTGAATAACCACACGCACGCACACACACCAGGACAGAATACACAAGTCACACAGCTGCTTTATAGACATCAACTGTAGAATAGTATCAAGAGTTTATTCTATTTTTCCTGATACATGCACACCAAAACACATGTAAGAGTGAGTGTGTGTTTGCGGTGGTCAAACAGTATCACGTGACACGGTTTAGGTGTCTGTTTTGTGGTGCACACCTCAGATTTACACTAATTATAGGGTCAATTTATGGAAGATGAGGGTGTTTGTGTGTGCTTGGTGAGCAGTTTAGGCCCCGTCTGTTGGTACTTGTTACACTTGTTAGATCTTACACCAACAAACAAAAGCAGGGACCTTCAAAACTAAGCCACTGTGCAGTTTTCTTTGGTTTGCTCGAGATTGAAGAAAGTGTTTCGGTGCTACAAGGAAAGCCTTGCCCCCCTCTGTGATCTGTGATGCCCCCCAGGAGGCCACAGGCCTTGGGTTGGGAACCACCAGTTCAGAGCTAATGAGCTGAACCTGCGTCAATACTGCAGACTGCTCAATGTACTTTACTATGCCGTTAATAAGCAAGTTCTAGTGTCTGCTTACAGTGTTGTGCTTTTCACGCTGATAAATGGTCATTGTGAATCATAGGATTCATCCACAGAGGGATCATCAATAACCCGCTTTGTGTTGCGATCCCATCGCTAAACCCCGAGCGCTCAAACTGATAATGTGAAAAACGGTGCGTCATATATATTGATTTTGTGGGGAAAAAAATGTGTATTTCGACTTTATTATCCTCCAACCAATACTGGAGGCACACAAGGCTCTACAGTGACAGAGTTTAAGGCTCGATGACTCTGTGTAACTCTGTTCCCACAACAGGAATGTCAACTATGTGGCCTAATGGGGCCATTGGAGGCTTAACAGTCCGGTGGTACAGCCAGGGAGGAGAGCAGAGGCTGCTCTCGAATATGACTATAAAAGTGTAAAATGTACAGGACATTATGTCGCGCTGGCCAATCAAAGCAACTCGCAGTCCTGCTGATGGAAGACTTGAGCTTAGAGTCTATATATAAGCACTAAAGTGGCCAAAAAACTGGCCAAAGAATGCAATGTATGAACAGTCCTCGGGTCCATTAAAACACCAAGTCTGGGAGTTTGTGTGTGTGTGTGTGTGTGTGCATGCATGTGTTTGCTACTCAGTCAATGTTTTCTGAGAAAGAAAAAATACCCATGAAAAAAGGAGAGTTCTTGCAAAAGACTTTCTGACACTATAGTTTTCTGAGAAAAAACAAACAAACTCAGCTTTAAGCACACAGAGAGCTATTTCATCGGAAAACAAGCTTTTCCTTTTGAAGTGAAGCTCAACTTTTGACATGCTACTTCATCACATTATCAATGAGTCATGCATTCACTAAATTCTTGTGAGTACACGCTGTATTTCTCTTTACTTCTTCAGCATTCATCCAAACACAAACAAAAAAACAAATAAGCTTTTTGTTAAATACATCTGTGAGGAGAATAAAAAGTCTTCTTTTTATCACTCGCTTATAAAAAGATGTCAATAGTGTTACTTTTCTTTTTTGTTTTAGAAAATGTTGACAGGCACTTACAGTTACACACATGTGCCTTTAAAGTACTGGTAATTTAAACTTAAAGTAGTTTTTCAGGGGAGGACATAGCGTGTTTACCTGAGTACCTCCTCATAAACTGCACTTTCACGTATAATTGTGTAGCATTTTATCTATGCAACAGCAGTTTTACATGTGTACAGATACTGAGTAGTCACTTTGCTTTTGCTTTTAACCATTTTTGTATGTGGTTGTGGGTTACAGAGAAGACTCCAGTGGCTGATGCCGAGGAGGTGCAGAAGGCAGACGTGTCGTCCACGGGACCGGGGGTCATTGATAAAGATGCACTCGGACCCATGATGCTGGAGGTGAGCTCGGCCTCACGTTGTCAGAAGGAGGAAACAGTCTAAAGGACAAAGCTTTACTGACATCAGAGGCGTGGTGATTGTTGCTGACGCGTGTGGCCCCTAACGCCAACCAAACTTGCATCAATGAAGGCAAACTAAACAACTATAAAATGGGGCAGTTCAGGGTAATTTTCTGCATTGTGAGGACGCATGCATGGAGTTCCTCACGTGCTCCGTTCCACCCTCACAGCAGCCAGCACTGAAAAGGCAATCTGTTCTCAGCGGAGCTGCACGGGTTTCATGGATGTTGTCACTCTCTCCACATTTAGAGCATCTTTCTGGTGTTGCACTCCACAATGACGCCAAGAGATAACAGCTCCTCTGGCTAGCGACAATGCCGTCATCAAGCCTGTTAGTGTGTGTGTGTGTGGGTGTGTGTGTGAGGGAGTGTGTGTGTGTAGGAGAGGGAGAAAGAAGGCAAGGGTGTCTGATGACGTATAACACGGGACCCAATGAGGTATAAATACCTTTGTGAAAAGCCAGATTAGAAAAGGAGAGGGAGGAGCTTGACCACACATACACTCGCGCTAAATATAGTGGTCACCAGCAGTAGCACTGGCTGAGGTGTCTGCTTGGACTGCGAAAGATAAACATCATCGGAGCCAAGGTCCATTTCCATTATGCTGTGTTCCATTCTACGTTTGGATAATAAGCTGGCAGACATACAGTGCAGGAGGAGGCTTGTGCAGTCGTGGGCTGGCAGAAGGACAAATCACAGGCTGTATACTGAAGTGGAAAATGCTGAGTTGGCCGAAATGATGAGACGAGTGAAAACACACACGCACGTACACAGGATCACATACAGTGGCCCCTGTGGGTGTGCTGCATCGCATTGAATCATAGCACAAGGCCAGGTTCTGTGACATAACTCAATTACTTTGAGTTATCTCTTCAGGATTTCACCTCAACCATCCAGAAGAAGCAGATTTTTAGACGTTAAATTTTGACTTGTGCCTGTCTCTCATCACCCAATCACGTTTTTATATCTTGCTTCACAATTTCCCTCCCCATCCCCTCTTTCCGCCTCTTCACCCTGTCCCTTCATGTCTGCACAATCTCTATCCGCCCCCCTCAGGCCCTGGATGGCTTCTTCTTTGTCGTCAACATGGAGGGCAACATAGTGTTTGTGTCGGAGAACGTCAGCCAGTACCTGCGCTACCAGCAGGAGGAGCTGATGAACACCAGCGTCTACAGCGTGCTGCATGTCGGAGATCACGCCGAGTTCGTCAAGAACCTCCTGCCGAAGAGTCTGGGTAAGAATCCCAGTGAGATAACAGAACAGCTTGGACGAGTTCGTCTGTCGTTCGACTCAGTTTACCTCCTGTCTCTTCCCTGAAACGGATCACCTTAGTTAACTTGTACACCGTGTGAGCTCGGCCTCAAACCAGTCAGTTTAGTTAGCAGAGCAAATAGACTAACAATATGCAAATATAGCATTGGACAACATGGAGTGTCTTACAGGAACACAGGTTACCTTTAATTGTGTCAGTACACCTGTAGACTTGTAAGGACTTTCATGTGTCCATCCACCAAGCACTAAAAATTGTCCCTTTTTCTTTTGGTGCTTCTCTTCCAGTCAATCACCGAAGCGGCGATTCGTCCAACAGGAACAGCCACACCTTCAACTGTCGTATGTTGGTCAATCCTCACACCGACGGGGAAGCCCGGCAGACCTCTGACCAGCAGGACGCAGCGCAGCAGAAGTATGAGACCATGCAGTGTTTCGCCGTCTCCGAACCAAAGTCGATCAAGGAAGAGGGTGAAGGTAGAGTCTCTTCACTGAGTTCATCAGAGCGCCTTTCTTCTGCTTCACTGCTGACTCTCTTGTCCATTGCTCATGTTTTACATGCACATATCCTTGAGGTTCTGAGGGGTCGTACTTACTGACACATCAGGAACCTTTAAGTCACATCTTTTATGCTGAATTTGTTCCTATTTTTTAAGAAATCTTTACTTTTATCTGGCTTCATAGTAGTAGTACTTTTCCAAATATTTCTATTACAAATTCCTTCATTCCTCATCTCCTCTTCTGTGTCCTGACTTTGTGTCACGTTCCCGTCCATCTCTCCATCCCCGCTCTCAATCTCTTGTGTCCTGTCCTCCTTCCATCACCCCTCCTCTCTACTTTTCCTCTCCCTCCACCAGGAGAGCCTAATTAGTGTGTGGCACTTTGTCATCTTCCCATCTAATCTAATCACACACACATGCACGCTGGGGAGTAGAATCTGTCTGGCGCTCTAATTTTAGATGTCTGACAACCAGATATTGTGCCAATGTCTCCTCTGACAGTATGTGGTGGGGGGGCGAGGATGGTGGCGGGGGAGGTGGACACACAGAAGGCGACAGGTTGAGGCTGTAGCTTAGCTTGATGCTGGAGATTGACTCGCACTGGGAGCGGCCCTGACGTCAGTGCTGAGGCTGGGGTCACGGTTGTCCTATTTGATTGCAGCACAGAGGCGACGCAGTGGGGGGGCTTGGTGCTCAGATTGTGGGATGGTCAGGGTGAAATCGAGCCTGAGATTAGCTGCTGCAATGCTGCAGTTTGATTGTTAAAAGAGGTGTGAGGGAAGGGCTGTGATAAGAACTCCACGAAGGAAAAAAAGTAAGTTAAGCTTAATTAAATTGATTGACTTAATGTGTTGAAAACAGAATTAGTAAGAGTTATTGAAATGAATCCATAGAGTGAAGCTACAACATTGGAATCAAGACAAACCAAGAGAGAAAGAACTTGCAGCTACCTCCAAACACACATGTGGGGAAAAAGCTTGGTCATGCTGTAATTTCTGCTTTATGTGGCGACCCTTATTCCACATTCTTTGTTCCATAATGTGCCCCTTTGCACGCATGTACAGGGTGTACCCGTGAGTGGTTTCTCTAACCCGCCTTTCTTCAAACGTGTAGATTTCCAGTCCTGCCTCATTTGCGTGGCAAGAAGAGTGCCCGTCAAGGAGAGGCCTGTGATGCCCACGTACGAGAGCTTCACCACACGGCAGGACCTTCAAGGTAGGTCTGGAAGAAAACGGCACGCACAACAGTGAAAAGAGGAAAACTACCTTTTACCATAAAACCTCCAGCCGATCCAGACTCAGAGGTGGTCCGTCACTGTATGCAGCAGTTACAGTTAGAGGACAGTGTGAGAGAAAGTGTTAGGACAGAGAGCAATTATTGGTAAATGGGCTATAGCTGTGTGCCACATTTCATCTGTTTAACCGTCTCAACATCCTTCACATGTCAAATCATCTCCACCCACTCACACACTGATGTTTAATGCAATGAAAAGCGCTTGCACAACGACCTTAGCAACTTCAGAACTGAACCTCCAATATTGTGTTTGAACTGTTTTCTGCTCGCATTATTATATATCATAAATTCATCACAATGTTTGGTCCCTTTTTTTCTTTTTGAAAACTATAAACTTTCAGCACTGTTTATTCACGCTGTCCACATGCTCTAAATTGATGATTAGAAATGTGTTTCTTTTACATTTAGCTTTCAGTTGGAATGGATTATTAACTGGTCATGATAATACTGTATATCACATCCACAACGCACAGAAACATGACATATTACAATGTTCTGCCTGCTCAGGGAAGATCACGTCCCTGGATACGAGTCTGCTGCGGGCCTCCATGAAGCCAGGCTGGGAGGATCTGGTGCGTCGCTGCATCCAGAGGTTTCACTTACAGAATGACGGGGACATATCCTTCGCCAAGAAACACCAGCAGGAAGGTGAACACAGTTTTTCCTTCGCTGTATTTGAAGACAACTCTCCCAGCTGAGGAATGTGTCTAGTCTAAAACTTTTATCAGTTCTGAGTTTGTCCTTCATGGTTGTTTATTTCTCGACAGAAGATTTTCCTCATCCTGCTGAGTTGCTCGTTCATATTTCTTGTATTTGAGTGTTTTTTTTGCCTCTGTCTGAACTTCTTTCAGTGTTGAGAAACGGCCACGCGCTCAGCCCTCTTTACCGATTCTCACTGGCGGACGGCACGGCCGTCTCAGCACACACTAAGAGCAAACTGGTGCGATCTCCTGCCACCAACGAACCGCAGCTCTACATGTCCCTGCACATCCTGCAAAGGTACCAGCTCCATGCTTTTTAACCTTCCGACTTTAGGGTGAAGGTTCGCAACTAGTGAGAACTGTTCGAGTTCTGTCTTTTATGCATCAAGAGAAATGTGTCACACTGATGTTTGTTGTTGGTTGTTGCAATTCTTGATGAGAGGACAGTTCAATTAAATCAAGCTTAACATGCACCAAATAAACACCTAATGAATCATCATAAAGCAAAATCTCGAGATTTTAACAAGTGGATTTTTGAAACTTCAAGTGAGAACTTTTTACCACAATTGAAATAATATATGGTCAAGTTTTCCACCCTATTACAGTGAAATCTTTTCGACAGAAATTTTATTTTTGAAAAATAAAACAATATAATTATTTTTAGTTCATATTCGCAAGTTGTCTTTGTCGTTGCTGTCTTATTTTGTGCATTTGTGTATTTGTTGCTCTTTGTGTTGGCGTTTCCTATTGATTTGGACAAAGAGGGGACACTGTAATGTGGATTGGGAACAAAGGCGGTTATTCAGAACTGTCACCACATGTACAGGCCAAAACTGACACAAGCACTAGCAGCCAGTCCAGGCTACAGTATCTCCATCCGTCCCTCTCAGCACAGGGAAGGAGTACGAATCCACCAGCATCCAGCTCGCCATTGATATGACCGTTCAGAGCTAGGATTTGGACCGCAGTCAGAAAACAATGCCAGGGCTGTTACCCAGAGCGTTCGGGGATCAATGGCGAGAACTTGGCCTTTTTGCTTCCACAAGTTTCACATTCAAAATTATCGCTCTAGCATTTAGCACAATGACAGCTTTGTGTGAGCGGAGCTGCAGTCGAACCACGTTTAAAAGTCTCTCTCTGTTCCAGCTCAAGACCTTGTTACAGCTCGGTTTTCTTTGTTGTGTATACTTTACGAAGCTGCTGTTCTACTTCAGGCTTCATAGTGGACTCTTTAACAGTGACAAATTCCAGGGATAGACGTCAGATACTTATGTGATAACCCAAATATCTTCACAAGTATAAAATTGTCTTCTTAAAATGATTTGTTGTGGTTGCTTGTTTTGACTTTTTGTTGTCTATTTGTCCCCAGAGAATGCTGCAAGTTTTCCTTCAGTGACAAATTATATTGTTTCAATTTTTTCTTACTTTCAGGGAAAACGGTAGTGGAATGGCTGCTGACACGCCCGGCGTTCAGGGTGCAGCGAAGCCAATGACCCCAACCAGTGCGAGTGGACCCTCCCTTTCCCCAGACGCCAGCGTCACCAGCAACACCCACCACTCCACAGCAGCATCTGGCACCCCTGGACGCAGTTACGGGGCGATATCAGGACGGGCTCCCACACCTCAGGGAAACTGCCATTCACTCAAGCTGGGCAGCCCCTCGGCCCAGGGCAGCCCGAGCGTCACCTCAGGGGCACAGGGTGCCATGTTGTCGCCTCGTCATCGCCAGAGCCCCAGCGCGGCGGCCAGCAGCAGCAGCTGTGGCAGCCCTCATGTCCCCCAGCATCCCCCTGGCTCTTTCTCCCCCGCAGCTGGCCTCCACTCCCCAGCATCTGTATGCAGCAGCACAGGAAACAGCCAAGGGTTCAACTCCCTCAGTGCACTGCAGGCTCTCAGCCAGGGTCACAGGATTACACAGGGACTTTCTGAGCATCCAGAGTCGCCTGACAGAAAACCAGGTTCCCTTCAGAGCCCTCTTCACAGCAACAACGCCAGCAGCCAACTAGCCAAGAACAATCCGAGCTTAGAGTCCGACTTGTTTGGAACTTTCGAGGAACAGCAAGACTTGTTGTCATCCCACGACCAGGAGGGCGAGCAAGGGGAAGGGAAGGATGTTGACGACTTCGAAGGTAGCGGGAGCCTCGGGGACCTTGGTGATGCACCAAACCGCCTTCTGAACGCCAAAGGACACACCAAGCTGCTCCAGCTCCTCACCACCAAGCTAGAACCCTCCGATCCCTGCTCGCCAACCGGCCCCCTGGGGGACGACCAGAACTGTAAAGATCAGCTGGGTGGCGCGGGAGGGGCTGGAGGCAACAACCACTCCACCTCGCTGAAGGAGAAACACAAAATTCTTCACAGGTTGCTGCAGAACAGCACCTCGCCCGTGGAGCTGGCCAAGCTAACGGCTGAGGCTACCGGCAAAGACCCCGTCGGCCCGGAGTCGGCGTCGGGGGACAGCATCGCGGCTCTGGGTGAACTCTGCACCAAACAGGAGCCGGGAAGCCCCAAGAAGAAGGACAATGCTTTGCTTCGCTATCTGCTGGACAGGGATGACAATGGTATTCTAGACAAAGCCATCAAGTTGGAACCTGGGGAAGGACTGAAGCTGTCCAGCATCAATGCAGAGAAACTAGATCCAGGTTTTATGGCAGATCAGGTGAGTTACAGCCGATAATCCAAAACATGAACTGAAAGTTTGCTAAAAACTGTACAAGCCTACAATGGGCGACATTTGAATAACAGCTTATTGAAACCTTTATTTATTCTTCATTTTGTATGTATTCTGGGGGACTTCATGTAAACTTTAGTGCCTCCTTCTGTTGCAGTGTCACTCAAAAAACATTAAACGTTGGTGCACTGCGAAGGGAAAGACACGACACTGACAGAGATCTTAGATTATGTAGTTTCTAGAAAGTAAGTTAGTCATTAGTACTGTTTGAAGGCAGGTAGGCCAAGCCGTGCATGATGGGGACTTTGTCTTGTTAACAGGAATAATATAGGAAGCTTTCCAATTCACAAGTTTACATATGGTTGAATTTACAGCTCCTATAAACACCTTCAAGTGAGAAGCACAGGAGCTGATGCTTGGTGTTTAGTTTTTTTTTGATGTGTCTCGAGAGCTTCCTGAGCTGCCATCCACCTCAGACACACACAAACAAGCACTCAGAAACAGATGCCAACGCTGGCAAAGAAACTGTTTTCAGAAAAAAAAATAAAACTGAGTGTGTGTGTGTGATTCAGTGTGAGGAAAGAAATGAACCTTAAAAACATGCAAGTTGTGTGAAAATCTGATGAGAAAGTTTGCAGTTTTTTAAAAGAACGTTTGCATTAACAGCTGAAGAGTGGGTGTTCATGTGCATTTGTATAAGTTTAGGTGTGTGTGCATGTTTAAAAACATGCCAGGGACACAGATGCTCCATAGAGCCACTTCTCCAGGCCTCTATCATCTCAATGGCAGAGAGTCAAGAAATAAGAAGGGGAGACGGGACTTAATGTGTAAGAAACAAGTGTGAAAGGAAGGCAGAAATAGAGTGCTACAGCAAAGACCAAACTGAAGAAGAGTAACAGGAGGAAGACCGCTCGCTCAGTGAGCTAAACGGAGAGAGATCACACAAGACAAGAAGAATTATGAATAGATGCTTTAGTGACCCATTTGTAGCTTTGTTTTGTCTGGTTGAAGCTCTTTGCTTGGTGCTGCGTTTAGACTTTAACTTTTTTATCAAACTGCACTCTATGAACCCAGACTGAGACCTGCTTTTCGTACCAGACCGGATCAAACATTTACCAAATTGTGAGCACAATTACTCAATGATTGGATTTGGTTGTAAAAGTCACTGCAACCCGACAGCCTCTCTCAAACACCTTGTGGGAAATTCTTGAGAACACATCATCCCTCTTACTCATGCGTGACGTGATGACAATCTTGGTTCAAAAACGGCTGTGACGGTGCGCCAAGTGCCAGTCACTGTGACCTCGTGTCACGACCTCGCACATCTGCACCAAACTTCGCAGTTTGACTCGCGGGTGCTGATCGCGCTGTGTACAAAAACTATGTAAAGTTTCTGTTAAACGCTGAATAACGTGTGAAAAGTAAACACGAGGGGCAGAGCTGACTGGAGTGTGTGTGTTTTCCTAGTCATGAGAAAATGTCGATGATCATGTGATAGTGTGTGCTGTGCATCCGCATTGCAATGCCTGTGGAAGCATATGACCCTTTCCTTGCAGTATGTGTAGTGAGTCACAGATTGTGCATGTGTGTGACGTCAGTTGCGTTTTTATTGAAAAAAAAGAAGGGGGGGGGGGTGTTGGGGAACTGTCACTCGTGCATTCAGTTGGAACCTTTACTGGAACTTTGTCAGTGAAACAGTGACGCTCAGATGTCCTGGCTCTATACTGAGACGCAGCTTCACATGCAGCTCTGTAACTGTGTTGGCAGACTTCTATCATCTGTCAGCTTTTTACTTTTTTACTATGGAGGGAAAATTAGGGAATTTATGTTGCACAAAATGTTCTGCCACCTTTTTATTGTGGAGCGATAAACCTGATACTTGTCTGAGGTCAACAAGTCCTTTCATATACTACATAAACAACACTGTTAGCTGGGAGCGCTTGTCCGTCCTTTACACTTGGGGAATCCTGTTGTGTTTTCATCTCTCGCTGTCTGTGTGTCGGTACACTCGCTGTTCAGCAGCGCGGTGGCTCTGAGCCTAACTGTACATCACACATGACCTCGTTAGTGACGGCAGTTTATTTTTAGCTCCTCCTCTATTCATCAGCCAAGGAAAACCATCTCTGTCAGTAGAGTGGTTGTGTGTGTGTGTGTGTGTGTGTGTGTGTGTGTGTGTGTG
>JAUESE010000048.1:5542665-5554254 GCA_032274725.1 Malacoctenus triangulatus | reverse complement strand
ACATATTCAGCGGGGGGCCCCCCCCCCCCCCCCCCCCTCCCGACTGCCTGTTACTTGAGTCTAATCAAAATGCAAAGATATTCAGAGTGAAGGGAAAGTACAGTATGGAAAAGCAGTCAACAGCCACAATGAGCAAAAGTCTGCGGTGCGACTCTGCAGTCCAAAAAAACAAATGAGCAGAGTTAATTTAATTGGCTCATTACATCACATGTCTAAGTGGTCTCGGGTTTTGATGCGCTGCAGATGAATCAGAATCATAAGACTTCAGCCATGAAGGAGACCGCATTCCTTTTTAGTGACTTGAGCGTTTAAAAGAGAAAACATGGCGAGAAGGTCGCCTTAAATCCTTAAAGGAAAGAATGAGATCTGCTTTTTGCTCATTAAAAGTAAACCCTCAAAGTGATATTGAACAAGGTTTTCAGTTCCAAGCAGCCCAGCAGTAGAAGGTAGATACACAGGGTGACTGCAGGAAGCTGAGTAAGCAGCAGGCTCATTATAAGTGGATGAGCAACAGCAAGTAAACTCGTGGTTACGTGGTTTCCTGTGAGTGAAGGCCCACGACAGAACAATTCTTCGTAAAACTAACCAAACAATGCTGCAAGTCATGCAGCCTGAATTACCTGCACTGAGGTTTTTTAAGGGGGGTTGGATTCAGCAAAAACACAACTTGGTGACGTTTTGGGAGGTAACAGCCAGACATTGTTTGAAAGCAAGGTTCTGGTTGTCATGGTGATAACAATAAACATGAAACTAAAGGTTTCAGGTCATCGCAGTTAAAAGAGACATCGACTCTCGGTTCAAAACAGGAAACAAACATGTGGCATCATCATGGTTACAGTAACAAACATACAATAAAGACATTACAAAGCTGTGACCAGAAGTAGTACTGAGAACACTGCAATTGAATCCAAAACTTTATTGGTCTCCCAAGCCTAAAAAGCTAGAGTTCCTTAACGGTCTCATACAGTTTTTATTCATTATCATTTTTTTTACAGTTAAATACTCTGCCTTAAAAAAATTCTGCAATGCACAGACATAGTTTGAAAGGAGCTATTTCCATAGGTTAATTTTCACTGCAGTATGCTTTCCAGAATACTCCAAAAATGAGAGAAAAACTAAAATTAACAGCTTTATCTCATTCTCATAAGGTGAATTACTGGAAATATGTTTTTAAAGCACTTTTGAAATGAAAAACAATGATTTTAACAAGAGATTTTTCAGAAGACTAACTTGACAAAGCTTCTCGATGGATATCACGAATCACAGAAAAACCACTTGTGTCCAAAAAGAGATAATCCAGTAAACGACTGAAGGAATTTCCCTTTGCCAGGTTGCAGAGTGTCTGAATGAACAGAGGAAGAAGAAGAAACATTTTCTCAATCTTGGCCTGATGTCTCCAAAAGATTAATTTGATATCTGGAACAAGAAACAGATTGAAATTACTTATTTGGCTCTTGCAAAACTCATCATAACACCCCAAAATTAGCATTTTAAAGAGTTTAATTATCCAAATTCTGTTCGCCTGACTCATCCAGTGTGATCGCTGAGACTCGGTGAGCCGGTTCGTTCATTCAGACCCTCTTCTGGCACGCCATCGAGGAGTTACCCCACTGAATTTCACTTGAAAGACACAAAGAAAGGTCAACTCTGGTGTGTTTCCCACATCTATCAACCATACATTAGATGAGTCATGACTGTGCTTCAATCCATTTGAGGAACACGTCATCTATTCATCTCAGAGATGGGGGTCAGGTTCCGATGACCCGACCGCAGTGCGTTAACCGTTTGCTGGACGGCTGCATTTTCCGTTGGAGCGTCCCCGCGGGAGTGCGTGAACAAACCAGAGGCCGTATAAAATAGATAGATGTAATAGATGTACAGAGAAGGTGAGCAGCGCTGTGTGCGGCTCAGACTGAATGAAAGGCTTTTAAATGACGTAAAGTGCAGTGTTGGCAAGCGCTGGCGAATGTGTCGCCGGTGACATCATTTCCTAAAAAAGGGACAAGTGGGAGCCCCAAACACTCTTCCCAGCCATCGGGAAAATACTTGTGTGTGGAGTCCCTGAGCTGCACAAATTAGTGTGGTGGATGCTGAGCTGAAAGAGTGTTTTGTACAATGCACTGCTATACACTCAGCTTGCTACAAGCTTGGGAAAAACAGAAGTGGTGTAGCAAATGCATTGATGTGCTAATGACTCTGTGACGTCATCTGGCAACCTCGTATGACTTTTTGAGCAGCCGGCAGCTACTTTTGACAATAGAACGGGCCTCGTGTGCCCTCGGAGAGCCGTAATGTGCTGATGGCCGACCGCAAAAATCTGTCCTGTGGATGAGATCATGACTATCTAAGTGTGCATGAAATAGACATGACAAAATGGGAAAACTCTCGTGGTGAACTTGTGGTCGACTCATCTGCTCAGCCAACATCTTTGTGAGTGGTTTCATTATTTATTGGTGCTACCAGTAGAAACTGAGAAGCTAAATTCTCAACAGGGTTTTTAGTTTCAAACATTCCCATTAGGCACCACATTAGGAAAGGTTTTATGTTCACACAAAACCCCTGTAAGCATTGTAGCATAAGTAACAGGACTGTAAACAGAAAAAAGTTGATTTGGTTTGATCTAAACCGGGAAGCCATACGTCAAAACTTGACTTTGCAGTGAAAATATTGGATTGGGTCAAACGTTCAGACTGATGCAATTGGAAATCCTGCAGTGCTCTCGAACAGAAATATACACAGATGCAAAACATGCACGCATTCCTTACACCTGCAGTCGAGAGGTTTTCACAGAAAATACGGCAACCAGAATGAATCATGTTTTAGGAGGATCGAGCAACAGCTGACTGTGAGTCATCTCTCGTCTCATGATCGGCTGCTCCATGGAAACACAGGGCAGCACTTTATACCTTGACCAATATACCATGAAGTGTGTCAATCCGCAGGATTTTTCTGCTTTTGGTCCAAAAAAACATCCATGGAAGTGAACACTGGATCCACTATTGAAGCTCTGACCGAGCAGCAGGGTGACCAAATGGAAGGGAGGCCAGCAACCAGAGGGTCACGAGTTTGATCCCAGCAGAGAGCAGCAGAGAAAAACATCCAATTTTGATCAGTTATTGTTGCAGAAGTTTAATTCTGTTGTTTGCAAGCGGTTTTATTTTCCTCCAAAATATGTTTACCTCGAACTTGACAGAGACTGAGTGGATCTTCCTGCTGGAATAATGAGAAATTAAACAATTCAGCATGTCTGGAGGAGACGAACCGCCTATTCCCCCCGATCAGCTAAATGTGTGAGATGTTAAAAAAAAATGTAAAAAGATAAAGTATTGATTTCAGTTTAGGGGAGCACAGCTGTTATCAGTGGGCGCTGAGGTCAGTTGTTTTAGCTTCGCTTTAGCTCTGGAGATTTATCACCTCTGTTGAATGGTAGCAGGAGGGAGATAAATTGAACGCTGATCCTCGGTGGAATAAGAGAGCAGTTTTGCTCCAAAGTGAGATATATGTGAGATATGAGTCGCAGCATTTACGCCTCAGAATGTGATTGATGGCGCAAAACCAAAACAACAACTTAACAATTATTATTGAGAGGTAACTATAGCTCTTGTTTGGGAGTGTTATACATCCTCAGTTTATTGTTTCCCCGACTCTGGCACTTACAACGAACCCTTCGGATATTTCACCTTAACGCGTTTGTAATCAGATTTGGAGCTTCCTCATCGTTTCCACATGCTGTCAGGAGCTCTCTATTGTCCTTTCAGTTGTTTCCTACATCATATTACGCAGCGGACAGCCCTAATAAAACCAGTTGAGTGCGCGTCGCACCGTAATGAAGCCACATTTCCACAGTGTAGTGCCAGTTTTCCAAAAGATGGTCTCGGTTTGGCTCCTCTCCTCCATTATCAGCGCGGCCGGCGCTTAGAGAGCGGCTGGAATTAATGAGACCAATCATAAGAGTCTCCACCTGACAAGGCAGAAAAAAGGAGATGAGAGATGTTAGAAAATGACTAAACTGCACTTTGGAGTTTATGACTGCATCGAATGAATGAGATATGATTGCACAGTCTAATACCAGCAATGTAATAGAAATACCAGTTGTCCGTAATAGCTTGTATTTTGCCGCTCCGTTGGTTAACGACATTATGTTGCATGTTCCTAAAACTTGTGCAGACTGGAGTTTACAAATCTCAAACAACAGATAAGTGCAGCTTTGGTCATTGTGCAAATATCTTTGTCACTAGCAGAAAGTTAACAAATCTTTTCATTTATGAAGGGGGGAGTCTTCTGCAAGTCCTCAAATGCGGTTTTACTTGATATCTTCCTTTTATAACCTGTGAAATGAAAACAGCATTCATTTTAGAAAAAAAGCTTTAAACTCTGGTGAAAAAATAAGCTTTTTTGTTTGAAATAGGCAAAAAAATGTCAGTAGAACAAGTGACAATTCTCTTGACAAAACTCCTTACAACATATAAATATTGGAATAAGTTTACTGATTAAATTTCAGCTGAAGTTAATGGTGGCCAACAAACCAAAACAGTGCCACGAGCTGAGCTGTTTCGACCAAACTGAAGGAGGCAGAAACCAAGCAAGGTTAGGGTCACATTCTGGTGTCGTTACTCGAATTACTGGTTCAATGACTGGTCACTAGCAAGACGTTGCGCAACACCGTCAGTGACTGGTAAAAACAAAAGAGTATTTTAATGGCACTAATGAGACACAGAGCAAACAGAGTCAGCGGCGTCTTAAAAAACCTCAAAGCGACTTGTGAGCTAAGAAAACTCACACGTACAGTCCAAGTAGCACACATCCTGTTGCTCGCCAGAGGAAGGAAGCCTCCGTATCCCCGCAAATGGGAAACGCAGAGGATGCACATGAGGCGATCGGAAAAACAGGTAGTAGGAAAGACACATTTAGCAGAGCAGCTAAGGATATGGCAGCAACGCAGAGACATTGATGGAGTGGAAAGTTACTTAAGGGTCTTTCCAGCCGCATAAGAAAATCATGTTTTGATGGTGTCCCATGTTTTTTCCAAAACGCTGAAAAACAAAAGGTTCGAATCGAACTGCTGACAAGGCAGATGACATGGCAGAATCAGTGGCTGGTATGGAGTAACGTCTGATTAGTTTCCATATTTAGTGCCAAAACCAGACAGAATACTTGTTTTTGATGACTAAAGGCAGAATGGCTAGCATGAAGGAGCTTTGGGTTTTGTAACGTTTTCACTGTTTGCTGTTAAGCTCTGCAAAGGGAAAATTAAAGGCAGGTTTACTTCAGCACTCATTTTTGAAGCCTTCTTACAACGAGGAGGTTTGATCGCTTTTTTTCAAACTCATTATTTCATGCCTGGATAATGAGCTGCAGTGCTCACCTCATGGTTCACATTCACTTCCAAGTCCAACTTGCTCTTTTTTTTCTTTCTTTTCTTTTTTTTTTTAACAAGTGTAACATCATGGGAGTTTTTCAAACCTTTTTTTTTTAACCCCCGTCCTCCCACTCAGCCCAGCCCCGGCAGCTGTGAATGTGATGATGGGAGTGAATGACCCCAGAGGACCCCGCGCAACCCATCCCAGTCCAGATCTCTACCACGGCTGCCATCCCATAATGCAAACAAACAGGAACGTGACCCCTTCCTTCCCACTGTAACCCGGGCCTGGAATCCAGCCCCCCCTTTTCCTCCCCGCTCCGAGGGGAATCCACCAGCTTGTCCCGCGGCATTCCACATCCTGTCCGTAATACATAGAGGAAAAATAGGGCCTGTGGAGGAGCAACAGGACAACTTGAAAGGAAAAAGAAGGGCATTTCTCAGTGCGATGCACTAATGTTACGGCTGGCATGTCAATGCATTAACTTTGATTAATTGAAAACAGAAATAATAGCGCTTTGATAAACTTAAGCGTTGCTTCATTTGTGCTTTCAGTCACGTTTACACTCGCACATCAGACAAAAAAGCCCTTAAAGTGTCCAAGCACAAACATGACACATTAATAAAAGGAGCCTGTTTTGCTCCGCCTGCTGCAAAGTTTCAGGTTAAAAAAAGTTGGCGTGCAAAACATGCAAGAAAACATTTCTGTCCCACCAAAGCAGCAAAGCCCTTTGCTTTCACCCCAATGTGAGATACACACTGTAGCAGAAGATATTTCATTTACAATCCCACCACTTTTCGTCATCGACCGAAATCTGTTTTTTTTAAAAAAGAATTTGGCTTTTGTTGAGTAATGATGTGATTAAAATGTAATAATTGTGACAAATTAATCGCGAAAACTCAAATCATTTATTTTATTTAATCGAATTCCAT
The DNA here is from genome assembly GCA_032274725.1 of Malacoctenus triangulatus. Taxonomy (NCBI): domain Eukaryota; kingdom Metazoa; phylum Chordata; class Actinopteri; order Blenniiformes; family Labrisomidae; genus Malacoctenus; species Malacoctenus triangulatus. The sequence goes on along the minus strand of JAUESE010000048.1, from coordinate 5,547,962 downwards.
GTCTGCGCATTGCATAAATACTCTAACAATCAATGAAAATATCGCCTGCTTTTACTCCGACTGCTGCCAGAGGAGAAACCCAGATTAGTGAACAATTCAGTTACAGTAACACGGCCAAAATAGGCTGCCTTGGTATTCCCTAACAATGTGCGAAGCCTGGAGAGCTGCCTAATAACACTGCCCCCCCAAAAAAATCATAAAATAAATCCTCATCGCTTCTGTTGTGGTCATGCATATTCAAATTATGTGTAAATGACAATATAATCTCATAATAGCTATTTGTATTGGAAGCTCCCCAAATCACCAGCTCAATTCATTTATGTGTAGCAGCAAACACTCCCCTGGTGGATTGCTGGTATGTGTCTCTGCTTTTCTTTAAAGGTACGATGATGCAGGGATGGTAGGCCAGGATGATGCCATGTTTGAAGCGACTCGTGCTTGTGGTTGGTGAGGAAGCCGACAGATTGCTCCCTCCGAGAGATGTTTGCACCACAGTTTGATTGATTTACTTCTTTGGTGAATTACAAAAAAGCTTCCACAGGGTTAGCGCGAGGAGCCACGAGCAGGAATTAGAATATAAACCAAAAACATTTAAATAAGCAAATCATAAATCACTCACAAATTCCCCCAGTGTATCATCTTGTACAGAATTTTTTGCTTTGTGACTTGTGGGGCTTTTTTCTCTGCACCATTGAGGGATTTTACTCACATATTGTGCTCCCAAACTTCATTTTAGCTACCCAGTCTTTTTTAGATGTAATATATTGTTGCTCAACACAGTAGTTGTACAGTGCGGTATGCTTGCATACTTGTTAGCTTTCCTCGATCAAAATAACACAACAGTAAGACTCAGAACTCAAAAGGAGACATCAAACAAGATGTCAGTGAAAGCTGAGCTGTCTGTTTGCCAGAGAAGTGGAAAAAAGTAGATTAAACGCGTGATGTTTTTGGTCCAGCCTGCTGTAAATCAAATTGAGCTGTTTTTTGCCCCTGAACTAAACTGACTTTGAGTCCTCTGGTCAAAGAACTCTAAAAACACTCTGGACATCAACCCGTTGGTATAAATGGAAACTTTTGCAGATCTAAAAATACCCACTTTCGGTCATGCCGCATGAGATCATTTGTTTTGTGATGAAAGACGTTGATTTGTTGCATCACCCAAAATGTTGAGCGCTGGTACAACGAGATGACAGGCCATTAAAACCGTCTGAGTGAACCTGAAAGCAAGCAGCAACGTCATAGATGATAGATTTTTAAAAACTTTTAACCTGCAATCTTAACGGAAAAGATAGAAAAAAAGAGAAACGCTTTCAAACCAGCGGCCTGGCTGTCTGTGTCTTCGGGAATTCCCCCCCTAAGTGTTGTGCACGCTTTCCAACTCTGAGCCGCAGAGCAGCACTCATCTGATCACGTGTTGTGACTGCATGAATCACTCCACTGCAAGCAGTGAATGAGAGAACTCGGATACCAGAAGTGTATTTACACAAGCTGTGGGTTATAATGTCGGGGTAATCTTAGGCGTTTGTGACTCACTCTGCCCTTAAAACGTGTAGTTGCTGCAGCCACACGGGTAACTAGGCAATCACGTTGGTTTGTTGGAGTCCTGTGTGACTCACACCAGTCAGGCCTGGCAGAGTACATCCCGTGTCTGGGGGAAAGCAGTGTGGCATTCCAAAGTAATGGACTCTATATTGGGCTCAAGGGATTGTGTGTGTCTGTGTGTGTGTGTGTGTTTCCCTCTATGTGGGCTGGTATGTCAATGCAATTACATGTGGGAGCATTTTGTGTGTATCTGTGTGTGTGCATGTTTGATCTCCTACAAGAATGGTAGCCATTTGTGTTTGTTTGTGCCACCCTGGCCGGAGCTGACAATGAGCACTGTGATCACAGGCTCGGGTGTAGGTTGTTCCATGTGCTTCTGTGTGTGTGCACTTGCGTGTCTGTGTGTGGCCAGTGTATGCTGGGGCAACCAGAGTGGCAGCAGGATGCTCCCCAGAGCCCCCCCCCTCACACCCCCTCTCCTCCCAACAAACAAATTTTGCTGTGTTACAGCTGCTGTAGGACAGTAAAGCCGAGACCCTGTCAGACCTCACTTCACTGCACACAGAAAAATGTGAATGTGGTACAAAAAGTCGCAGGATGTTCAATGAAATTAAACCAGTTCGGAGCTCTTGAGAAAAGCAGTCTGAAGATTACACAAGCAAAGCATCTCACACTTGACAAATTCACTTCAGGCACATTTTTATTAAAAAAATGAGATAATGTCATTACAAACCAGGTGTTACTATTAGCTTCGATGACATTATCAGATATTCTGCGGATTTGGTCCATGCAGCACAATAGAATCTGATGGAAACTGGTGCCTTGCATTCAGTTCACTCCCACTAGTTCACTCATTTCAAGCCTTTGAAGCTGTAACATGCACCCGCGGGTGGCCAAGGGCGAAAAAATGAGAAAGTCACTGTGAGAAAGTCATGTGTCCAGCTTGGACCTGACAAGTACTCAGCCTTTACTCTTTTCCTAACTTTCCCCTCTGGGTTCAGCAGGAACGTACAGTCAGACTCTGAGCCACCAAAACCTGCCACCTGAGAGCTTTGTGTTTTCATTGTGCACATTAAGCTCCTTCGTTGACTTATTCCCACCAGCACTCACATCTATTGAAATGAAGCCAAATCTAGTTTCAAGATCACACTTTTTCTAAATGAAGCCAAGCTGTTTGGACCACCGGCTGCCTATTACCATAATGTTATTAAACATGCACATTAATTAGTTCAAGGTAAAACCACAGGGGCACTGAGGAATTTCAATTTGTTGCTTCTAAGGAGAATTAAACATTTATGGCACCTTAAATGCACATTAATCAGCATCAATAAGCGTTAATTAGTATTGAGTAACATTTACCTTGTTAATCAGCCCAAAGCCATGCGCCCACGGTGGAAAATTCATTTTCCAACTCCTGTGGTCGTGTCAAGCGGTGTTACCCACAATGCAGTGTGACGGCAGTGCCAAAGGCTTACCGGGGCAGTCTGTCACTTTGTCCCAGTTCTACGCCTCGTCCACACCAAAGCCCCCCCCGCTTCATGTTGACTCTCGCACATTCAAAAGTGTCAAACACTCAAGATGACGAGTTTCAGTGGTTCCCTGTGCTGCTCTCGCTTTTCACTTTGCTTCAGTCTGGGGAGCAGGACCTTTTCTTTTTTGGCTTTATTCAGCCACAGTTCCATGGGAAAAAAAAAGACAAACTTGCGTGAGTAAATAAGGAAATGCACAATTAAATCACACTGACAGAAGGGCAGCTCTGTCCAAGCCGAGATGAAATTTAGCTAAGAACAAACCGAGCCAGCTTCACGTAATCCGCCTCAGGTTCCTTCGTAATCACTTCAGCAGTGACACACAAAGACCGGCACTCCGCGGCATTAAATCATTTTGCCGCAAATGCACGCTTTAATAAAAAGTGTGCAAGCGGCATGTGGTGGATGGATGGTGCCAGGCTGGACGGGCGCAGGACGGAGCGACACCGGTGGCGGGCTAATGACACGAGCTTCAAGCTGTTCCCACACCTGCCATAGATCTGCCTCATTCGCATGACATTAACATTGAAGAAAAGGGGCCATCTCGAAAAGCACACATACACGGACCCACTCATGCAAATACAGCAACGATAACACACACACATGCACACGCACGCACGCATACACTCCAACATTCACAGACTCTTGATCGCTCTCACACAAAACAAATAGGCCATTATCCTTGAGAGCCCAATTAGGCAGTAAATGAGAGGGCTGACTTGTTTGTGGAAGAGCGCTACTGACACACACACACACACACACACACACACACACACACACACACACACACACACACACACACACACACACACACACGACTGGATGACATGAGCTGGCAAAGTGTGTGATGGTTCAAGGTAACATTTAAATGCTGGGAATTTGGTTGTGGCATTTGCAGTCGCGCAAATTTCCTTCACGCCGATTTTGATGCAAATAATCCTGAGTCATCAGCTCGATTGACGTTGGAACCTTCAAATTACAAGCGAGTTGTGTACATGACTGCTTTCAGTTTGAAAATTTCTTGGCCTTGATTTTGTGGTTTCGAGTGGAGGAACTACAAAGTCTCTTCCCTCAAATGGACCAAAATCAGCTCACTCAGCCATGCCAACGGCACGTTGGCGCAGTGGTTTGCACTCATGCGCCACAGCAAAAAGACTCTGGGTCACTCTCGTGCTGGGGCTAATGCTGGGTGAAGTTTGAGTGCTCATCCTGTGTGTGTGTATGTTTGTGTACATGTGTGTTTGGGTGACTGTGGGTCAGTTGATCTCCAATCCAAGGGTTCACAGTTTGATCCCCTGTCTCACCACGTCAAAGCATTAAAATGTCCTTGAGCGAGACATTAAGCCCCAAAATTGCTCCCCGAGGTGTGTGAGCATCGTCTAAGTGCTGCCTTGAATATGTATGTAAATGGGTGAATATGACTTGCAGTGTAAAGTACTTCGGGAATGCGAAATGTGGTCGTGTGAAATCCACTATATAAGTAAAGTCCATTTGTTGTCTATTATGGTTCTCTCCCCCTTGCAATCTAAAGACTTATTGTTAGTGACTTCAAACTTTCCTCCATTGAAAGTTGACGTTAAAGTTGAAGTTAAACTGGGGTCAAATTAGTTTTAAATCTGAGTCAAAGCAGAACATTGACCTTATGGGTGATACTCTGCATGTCATTTGAACGTACAGTTAGTTAGTGAAGACACGCTGTTCCCACTTGCTGCGGTTTGCTGGCAGAGCTCCGTGTCCTCAGGCAGTATATACAGCGTGCACTGAGGTGTTTTACTGCAGTTTAGGGGGGAGATGGAAGCGCTGGGATCCATCAGACATCTGCTGGTGTCCCGCTTGAGCGCCGTTTAATCTGTTCCATGAGAAAATCTCCGTCGTCGTGGTAGCGGGGCAAGCCAAGCCAAATTTTGGCAGCGCTTCCTGCGGACGAAGTTACATAACACTCGGCTCTTTTCTTTCTGTCTATCTGTCTGTCTTTCGCTTTCTCTCTCTTCCTTTCACTCTACTTTTCTTTCGCTGGTTCTGGCAGTCTCACTTTTGAGACCCTCCGAAGTCGTGTGTTTTTCCTTTTTTCCCCCTTTCCACTTTAACAAAAAAAAGAAAGGTCTTGCTAAATAACACTAGTCGAGTAAGGCTAAATCAAGAAGTTGCAACACACACACACACACACACACACACACACACACACACACACACACACACATTCCTGCACAGTCTTACTCTAGCAAA